>CAJNDV010003447.1:199035-210527 GCA_905221635.1 Symbiodinium sp. CCMP2456
CCATTTAGGGTACTTATAACTCTACTGATAACCTACTTACTAAGTCCCTGGGCCTCCAAGTAGAGCGACCTCCTACGTAAAGTCACGCAGAGCCGCGAAGAGGAGGGGCCTTAAAAAATACCAATACTACTGTTGCTGGACAAAATTCTGCATGACCCAAATATCGTATAGTACCATAAATCCCATAGTTTAGGTATATAAGGTCATGAAGGATTTTGTCCATCAGCCGTATTTAGGGTGTTGCTTATTATAAGGATAGTATAAGGGGACCCAAAACCCTGTTCTAATGATTAAGGCCCCTATATTGCACTGAGTGTTGGAGTTTCCCACATCACCAGAAGTCGGGAGTCCGGAGAATCAGCAACGCGAAGATCTAGCTCCGACATGAAGAACCCTTTAGGGTTCAGGGTTTAGGGTTTTTTTATAGTGCAATAAGCCTTTCTCCGCAATGCAGGTCTTCGGGTTAGGGTTTAGGGTTTGGGGTATATGGGCTTATAGGGCTTAGGGTCTAGAGCCTTCCATGAACCCAAGACCCTCTAATGCCCCTAAGCTGCTTAAACCCGAGCTGTCCATGTCCCTACCCTAAGCCCTAAACCCTAAACGGCCCTAAGGCCCTAAACCCTAGAGTAAACCCTAAGACTCCCTGAGGCCAAGCCCTAAACCGTTGAAAGCCGAAGTCCTCGACCCTAGTTCGGACCGGCGAAAGCCCTCCAAACCTGAACTTAGGGGTTTAGGGTTCGGGGTTTTAGGGGTTCAGGGTTTTAGGGTTTACGGTAGAGTACCCCGAATCCTCCGAAATCTACACCCAACCTCAAATCCTGAACCCCAAACCTTAAGCCCCAAACCGTTTAGCCTTCCACTCACGTCCAGAGCCAAGAGGCAGGAACACCATGGACAAGATGGTCGCCTTGGGAGCTTGCACGGGCTGGGACTTAGATAGGGTTTATAGGGGTCCTTTGTACATGCAATCAGTCTTTGAACGAAACTCCTGCAGAAGCATCCATCTAAAGGTTTACGGCCTAGGGTCTTCTAAGATCTTATTCTGGCTTCGGTCATCTTCTTGTGTGTTAGGTTCCTATGTTAACTCAGCGCCTAAACCCTAAACCCAGCTGCTATTACAACTTGATATTAGGCTTTCTATAGTGGCCTTCTGAGCAGGGCTTTAGGGTTCAGGGTTTAGGGTTTAATGCAACCTGGGATGAAGGATGGAAGCATGGAAGCATGAAGAGGTCCGGCATTGCTTAATTCTGTTCGGAGATTTATTCAGACCCCCACCCTAAACCCACAACTCGGAAACCTAAGCCCTAACCTCTGAACTTCTGAACTCAAACCCTAAACTCAGAATGACATGGCTGCAGTGTTTGACGGTCGTGGCCCGCGGACAAGGCAAGCGAAGCCCCTGGAACACAGAATCGTACTCTGGGCGCTAGGGTCCATCGATTTAGGGTTTGTGGATGCGTAGGGAGGTTTAGGCGTTTTCGGTGTACGGTTCAAGATTTGAGGCTTGGGGCATGAATCGCCGTCAGCCTTGACCTCTACACTGCAGCTACTAACTTCATCCAGGCTGCAATGACGAAGACTGCCAGCAGGATAGGCCACGCCGTCTCCTTGTTTTCACGTGGATTGGAGATGTGACTGGCTTTAGGGTTTGCCAACCAGTTTTTTCAATATCAACAACCCCTACTTCAGGAATATACCTCAAACCAACATAGGATCTCCAAAATGACTTAAGTTCTGCCGCAAATTCCTTAGATCATGGATTTACCCTGAACCCTAAACCCTAAATCCCTAAACCCTAAGCCCTAAAACCCTAGACCCTAAACCCCGAAGCCTTCGTACTGTTTGCGGCCCAACAGGGCCTCACAAACTCTGAGCAACGCCTGTGACGGCAGGTCGCAGTATAGGTTGAGGGTTTAGGGTTCAGGGTTCAGGGTTTAGGGTGTAGGGATTTAGGGTTTAGGGTTCAGGCTTATATGTAATTCTGTGCCTTAGGCTTAGAGGGAGTGAATATTGGGTTCAGCTTGTGCTCCGAATTCAAAAGAAGCAGTAAATACACCGTTCCCCCTGAACACCACACCTTCGTTGCATAAACCTCTTGCGGTCAAGCTCGGCTAAGTAGAAACCCTCGCTTGAGCTCGTCGCCGTCTTCGGGTTCCGACACCGACCGCCAAGTAAATCCTAAACCCTAAACCCCTAAACCCTAAACCCTAAATCCTAAACCCTACACCCTAAACCCTCACAAAACCCTAACCCTAAACCCGAAACCGGACGAAAAAGGCCATAAGCAGGGCTGTGTCAAGGATACCTTGTGGGTCCTGGTGCAGACAACTAGCCATGAAGGAGACATGAACCTCACACAACACAAAAGCGATCTAAACCCTAAACCCTACACCCTAAACCCTAAACCCTGAGTCGGGGACCAAGCTCCCTACGGCTTCGCCAATCGGGCTGATTGGCGAGCGAGGGCCATTGATGACCTGCGCGGGTTAGGGTTTAGGGTTTAGGGTTTAGGGTTTAGGGTTTAGGGTTTAGGGTTTAGGGTTTAGGGTTTAGGGTTTAGGGTTTAGGGTGATACGGCCAACTCTGATGTGTAAACCCTGAACTTAACCGTAAACTCTAAACCCTTAGCTTACCTGAACCTTAAACCCTAAACTGAACCCTAAACTGTTAGGGTGGAGCGATTACGGCCTAAATCCTGAACGAACGTATGAACATGAACCAGAGGTCAGGGTTCAGGGTCTGGAGTTTAAGGCTCAGGGCTTAAGGCTTTGAGCTTAGGGTCTAGAGGGTTTAGCGCTAACCTGGACCAGAAGAAACTATCTCTTTAAGGTTCCTTAGTATGATTTCCTTCAAGAACTCCTTCAAAAGGTAGGTTGTTTGGGATTAAGGTAGCGTTTAGAAGATCTAGGCCTTGGGGCTAGGAAAGTTTAGGGCTGAGGGTCTCGAGGGTTTAGGGCTTGGGCATCGGGAGGGTTGCTTGAAGGTTCATGGGACTTAGTAAATCGGAATATAAATAAAATAAGGTAACAATATTCATTTATGAATACGTATAACCCCCATTCGGGTACTTATAACTATACTAACTATACTTAGTAAGTCCTGTAGAGCGTTGCGAAAGCCCGATTCGCCTTGCGAGCTCCTGGCTTGCTACAAGCACCTTCATTTCTAAGCACGTTCCCTAACGATACTTGGAGGCCCAGGGGACTTAGTAAGTCGGTTATAAGTGGCTTTATCATTGGGATAACTCCATTTAGGGTACTTATAACTCTACTTATAACCTACTTCCTAAGTCCCCTGGGCCTCCAAGTAACCCCACTACATCAGTCTACATGTCACTGACTAGACGAGACATTTCACACCAAAGTATTGGGGAACCCTAGGGGACTGTACAGCTAGTCGTAGTAAAAGCAGTTTCGTGTTTGAAACCCCAGGTAGAGACCACCCTCAATCCTAGAGCTTGCGCGCCATA
Source organism: Symbiodinium sp. CCMP2456 (assembly GCA_905221635.1). Classification (NCBI taxonomy): domain Eukaryota; class Dinophyceae; order Suessiales; family Symbiodiniaceae; genus Symbiodinium; species Symbiodinium sp. CCMP2456. The sequence goes on from CAJNDV010003447.1 coordinate 202,505, forward strand.
AAATTGAATCCTAAACAACCCTTATCTCCGGCACGATTCCGGTTTCGACCTGCCTGACGAACATGACTAGAGCATCGTCTTTAGGATTCGGGGTTTACATCTCCGAGGTTGGGAGGGGCAAAACCCGCGCAAGAGCTTGCATTGCCCTAAACCCTAAACACTGGACCCTAATCCGCGCTTCAGTTGACGGTTCATGTGCATCGACCCTAACCTGGACCCTACCCTTTTTAGGGTTCCTTTCTATGGTTTCTTTACATAAGTCCTAACTAAGATAGGTTATTCGGGGTTAAGGAAACCCTGAAACCCCGTAAACCCTAAACCCCTCTAAACCCTAAGCCCTAAACGCTAAATCCCTAAAACCTAAACCCCTAACGGTAGCCCACCTGCCATCGAAGGTCATTGGGAGCTGCCCACCTGTCGCCAAGACGAAAAGCTATGACATAAGGCTAACGTGTAGGGGCCATAACACTTAGAATAGGGTTTGAGGATATGTTATAATATGATAATACGAGGGAGCGCCCTAAATAGCAGTGGTAATTATATTTAGGCCCCTTCCTAGATTAACATTTCGGGTTCAGGGTTCGGGGTTTGGGTTGAAACGGCTTCGCAAAGGGTCTTAAGAACCTAAATCCGGCTTTTTACTACAATGTTGGTACTTAGGACCCTGTAGGTTTGACTTTTAGGATTTGGGGCTATGCAGCCCTAAACCCTAAACCCTAAACCCTAAACCCTAAACCCTCAGCAACTCTCAGGTTCAGGATTCTATGATTACTGGATACCTGGACACTTCGCGCAAGGTCCGCTGCGCATCTCCCAAAATGGAGCTGTTATAGACGGTTTAGGGTTTAGGGTTTAGGGTTTAGGGCAACTCCACATATGTCCTGTCCAGTGTCGCCCCTGGAATCAGCAAGCTACCCCAGGACCCTGGAGAAGTATATGATTGAAAGATATCATACCTGTACACTGAGTGAGGACAAGGTCCAGTGTGAATCTCTCCACTAAGATCATGAAACTAATGTAGGGGCCTAAATAATTAGAATAGGGCTTGGGGGTTATTATACTATAACTATAACCATAATCAGGAACTCACCAAAATAGTATAGGTAATTAGCAGCAAAGCTCCTATATTACCCTTGGACTCTGCAGCCCGCCACAGCTCTTGGACCTTGAATCTGTACCCGAGAGTTTAAATCATAAGCCCCAAACTCGGAATGCTCAAATGCTGTCCAAACGACGAGGGTGCACAGATGCTCCCTCGGAATGGCTCCGTGGCATAGGTCTTCTGATAAGTGATGGCCTGTAAATCAGGAGTTGTTTGGGCTTTGGCGGTTTGAGGTTTAGGGTCTGGGGTTTCGGGCATCAAAAGCACAGGGAGCTCAAACCAAAATCCGAATTCACGAATCTTCCTTCAAGTGTTGAAGTACTCGTGCTATGAATTTAAACTAAAAGCTATCTTCCGTATTTCTAACGAACGAATCCTGGGGTGTTGGACTCTCTGTGCCAGGTTCAGGGGTCTCGAACCGTCCGACCTAGGTTTTAGGGTTTCTTGGCCTGGACAATCTGAGTTTGCAGATCCTACCATAACATGGTCCCTGATCGGATTCCACACAACATATCCCTCGCTCGAAGCGACCCTGCATTCAGGCATGCCATGTTCTGTTGTGTGACACAAAGTCGTTTGCAGTCTGGCCCTAAACCTTCGGGCACTCAACATTACCTGAACGCGAAACCCCACTGCAACCAAGCTGAGCAACAATTTCTATATACATCCTCGCAGACATTGAGAACATGCGTGGGGTGCAAAGGGCTGACCGCGCTCGCTTCGACCTATGATGCTTTCAAAAGCAGAGCTGTATGCCCAAGAAGCCCTAAACCCTAAACCCTAAACCCTAAACCGTGGAATCCTTCACACAACTCCCCCTCCACACAACAGCACCGCACACAAATCTCAGTGGTTAAAAAACCTGAAGGATCCTTGCGGTCATATTAGGGTTTAGGGTTTAGGGTTTAGGGTTTAGGGTTTAGGGTTTAGGGTTTAGGGTTTAGGGTTTAGGGTATGCTACGCCTTGAATACTGTACCAATGTTACGGGCCCAAAGGTTTTCGAATGCACGCATGCAAGCTCACGGTTTTGATCCCACTTATTTCCTAGCAGCGTGAAAACCCTAAACCCTAAACCCCTAAACCCTAAACCCTAAACCCTAAACCCCTAAACCCTAAACCCTAAACCCTAAACCCTTTAGTAGTAGTAATACTGTACATAGAGCCTCGCGACTCGAGATCGGCACCACATTGGCATCAGTGATTCCGATTTTGCGCCTTTCTTTCCACCACACACAGATAAAAACCATGTCCCTGTAGTTGAACGAGTATCAGATACGAAAACACATGGTCCGGATCCCTGGAAGCCCACGATATACTGTTGATGACATATAAATCCTGCATTACCGCAAGGATCCTACACTATGGGCATTATGGTATTATTATGGGCATAACAGGATTAAAAGCATCAGCCGTATCATGTGCTTACGCATCCATCACGAACATCAACCTCCAAGAAAAACCTGGTTCAACCACGGTCCCTATACACTAAACTCTCTACACCCAAACCGCAAAACCCTTACACCAAAAACACAAACCTTCAAAAACAAACAAACCCTAAAACCATCAAGCCTGAACACACAAAATAGCAAACACAACCACCATCACAAGTATAATCGTAAGCATACTACATGTTAACCTCCTATGCCCCTAACACCAAAACCCTAAACCCTCTATGTGAAGTTCCTCCTAAAGCCTATGACAACCCCAAAAGCTGGCCTGTGCCACTTCCCAGGTCACACTTCGTCGCACCTGGACTTGGTTCGCCTGGTCCTTGGGAGCTTGGAGGACTGCTGCAGGGCTGAATTTAGGGGTTTAGGGGTTTAAGGTTTAGGGTTTAGGCGTCTAGGTGTTTAGGGTTTAGGGCTTTGAGGGTTTAGGCTTTAAGGGTTTATGGTGTTTTCAAGGGTTGTGGTTTTATGGTTTTATAGTGGCGGTGCACCGTATGGGAGTTTAGGGTCCAGACACCTACTTGAAGGATCTCACGGGATGATAAGGTTTCTTAGGTTCTTTAGCCGTGCGATGCATGTTTTGGATAGGGGGCGGATTAGGGATGCGTCTTGGGTATTCTTACGGTCCCCGATGAGAACAGAGAGGCTCTACAGTATCTTGCGGCCCCCGCAGAAAAAAAAAAAACACACACCCCAGTTCAGCTCCCGCAGGGTGGAAACAATGGAACATCACAAGACTTTGAGCTGATGGATTCTGCAAAGAAACGTGCACTAAAGGGTTTAGGGTTTAGGGTTACAGTAGAAGCCCAAAAGTTGGAAATCCAGTAGCCTCAATCCTTAAGAGCCATATATAAGGAATCCCAGCACTAATTGTCCTTCATCCGGTTTCCAACTTTTTGGGAGTTACTATAGGGTTTTAGGGTTTGGGGTTCCCTGGCCGCTAGACCCCAGCCACCAGCACAAACCCGAACCTGGCCAGCACCCTGAACTCTCTCTATGCCACCATCACAAGACACCCCCTTAAGGGTCCAGCTACCCAGATCGCATATACATGTATAGGCTTGGGCCTTTCAGTACTCATTATATGGCACCAGAGGGTCAAAGTACATACTATAAGGTAACATGGACTCTTACAGTTGCTGGCGTAGCAGTTAAGGATCCTCGACTTAGGGCAACATGCAGTGTGGCAGTTGCCAGAAGATGAGGTCGATTTCAGTGTCTTTCATAACAGACTAGACATGACTTCAGGGTCTAGGGTTTGGGGGTACTCTACGGCACAGATATCCCCATTTGTTAGAAAACCACTTGAGCTTGATCAAACGTGTAAAACTGCCGGAGCACGATGCAATCGTCCGTCGTGCAATCTTTCGCACGAGGCAGGACATATGGCCGACCAATGCATTCCTGATTGGAAGCCCGTGCAGACCAGAGTAGCTTCAAGATTGAGTCTTTCCATGTTAACAAGCAAGTTGCAAAGCAACGGGCAGAAAACTAGACTTACGGTGGAGGGAACACATTCGCATAGCCTCAGAATAGTAAATGAGCTACCAGGCACATTCTGTTCACCTGAGAACGGTTTACAGCACAGATTCGCAGGTTTAGGTTTGTGCTTGTAACATGTAGGGTTTCGAGCTTACGAACGGAAAAGGTCCATGCCATGAAAACCTATGCAAATCTTGCAAGAAAACATGTATGTCTACGTAAAACCGTGATTAACAAATTCCATGGATTCGTTATAGAAGCCTTTAAAAAATAGCCCTCTTTCTAACCCTCATAAAGTGACCTCTGTTGCATCCATATGACACTGGATGAATACGCACGCCTCTACAGAGCCCTCTTGTGATTCTGATAGAGCCCCATAGGATCCAAATTCACCGACCAAAGAAAGCTGGGTACTGCCCCCCCCCCCACCCCATATCGGAACAGTCCGTAAGGGGGCTACTATGCAGATACACATATGTATATCTCGATATAGATATATATATATATACACATAATATACAGAGTAAAACTCATACTCAACTATTACTAAGTGGGTGGGGTATCCAACCAAGAAGCTAAGAAGCCCTAGACCCCAAACCTTAAACCCTAAGCGTTGCCCAAAGCCCTAAACCCTAAACCCTAAACCCTAAACTCTAAACTCTGAACTCTAAACCCTGTACCCAAAATCCGGCCCTGGACCCCTAAGCCAGCGAGGAATCTGAGGACCGAAGCCGGGGTCAGCCTACTTGGGTTAGGGTATAGGGTATAGGGCTTCGGGTTTAGGGTTTAAGGTTTGGGGTTCAGGGGTTTAGGGCTTCGGGTGTAGGGTTTAAGTTTAAGGTTTGGGGTTCAGGGTTTAGGGTTTGGTGTCTAGGGTATAGGGCTCAGGGTTTAGGGTTTAGGGCTTCGGGCTTCGAGTTTCAGGTGCGGTCTGGGATTCAAGGCCTTGGGCGTGGGGCGAGGCTTACTTGCAGGCACTTGCGACAAATCAAGTGCTAAGTTCTAGCTTCAGCTGCCTCTATGGACTCAGGGTTCAGGGTTAAGGTAAATCTACCTGGGGACTTCAAGCCTACATTGGCTCAGCCCTGCTAATGTAGGAGCCTTAATAATCGGAATAGGGTTTTGGGGTAGATTATACTGGAATTATCATAAGGAACCCCCAAAATAGTATAGGTAATTCTTAGATTATGAAGGCCCCTATAGTAGGGTTTCAAGTTTCAGAAACCTTACCTGTCTTGGCAATTGTTTAGGCACTTGTATTACATCCTTTATGGCACCGCACAAGCCTAAACCCTAAACCCTAAACCCTAAACCCTAAACCCTAAACCCTAAACCCTAAACCCTAAACCCTTAAACCGTGAAGATCAGACACTTTAGCCGGGTTGGGACCTTCTGCTTGGTAGCTCTAGGCTTACATACTTTGATGCGTTTCAGATTTCGGACTTTTGGGGGTTTAGGGTTTAGGGTTTAGGGTTTAGGGTTTAGGGTTTAGGGTTTAGGGTTTAGGGGTTTGGGGGTTAGGGTTTAGGGATTACGGTTTTAGGGTTTAGGTTTCGGGTTTCGGGTCACGATTTAGACTGCAAGGGTGTCAGGTATTCAAGCTCGTATGGACAGAATGATGACTGCCAGCTCTCCACGACGCGCCAAGCACAGGGCTAAGGTCTAAAAAACCCTATAGATCCTAAACAGGAAGCCCTCAAAACCTACCTTTTTAGTGTTCCATATTGTGACTTTCAAACATAAGTCCTTAAGACGGTACGCTTTTGGGGGGCAAAGGTCGATCCTAATCTCAAAACCCCTTCTTAAACCTCTCATGGCCACGTGTGCGGCAAGTTGCTACGTCGCTGCGATTGTTCGAAGGGCACTCGCTGATGCAGGTCTTTGACCAAAAATCCAGCTTCTTTGGAAAGCCATCCTGCAAAGAGTCGAGTATTCACACTTTCAACCCCCAAAACCCTAAACCCCAAACCCTATCTCCCAAGGGATCCTCAGCATGAATTCGTACGGTACGATCGGTGGTAGACTGGAAACACTTGACAGATACCTCAGCTTATGGTTTAGGGTTTAGGGTTTCGTTTTTCTGCTGGTTTTACATGTGGGACGAAAACATGAAAAAACATAAGGTCTGGGTGTCGGCATGCAGGGAAGTCGGTCGGAAGGGTACGCAGACTTGTTACAGCGCCGCAGAAATGCACGCACACACACACACAAACACACTCACACCCGCACACACACACACACACAGAATCACACACACCTTGTTGTGCACGGGGGTGCATACCCTGAACCACAGGCTTGCAAGCCCGCACACACTGGCAGAGAAGTATACCGAGGTTCGGAGGAAAGGGCACGATAGCTGATACCTAAACCGCCCAAAGCAGGCAAAACAATGGCCCAACTATAGAAGGCTAGTGTTCTACATACTTTCGGGGTTCAGGTACATACCACTGCCTTCTGTTGCAACTTATCCGCTTGGTCGGGTTTTGCCGGGTAGGGTTAGGGTTTAGGGTTTAGGGGTTTAAGGTTTAGGGGTTTAGGGGTTTAGGGGTAAGGGTTAAGGGTTTTTAAGATTGAAGGCTTGGCTGCTTGGTCGGTTTATGCTTCAGCATTCAGCTTTGAGGGTCGTGGAGTAATGGATTTAGGGCTTAAGCTTTGTGGTTTGGGTGTAAGGTTTAGGGTCTTAGGGTTTAAGGTTTAGGGTTTAGGTTTACGGATTAGGGTAGAGATTTCCCTGCCTGGTAGCCTTCACTGGCAAGGCCGCACACGTAGAGGAAGGGCATATCCTCAGAGAGCGGACAGCAACTAGCAGATGGGAACTAAATCTCTAGTCCTCAAGCCCAAAATAGCTCAAAAAGCCTCATGCAATAGGGTCTTTGGGCAAGAGCCTTAAAATATTCCCCCTTTTCTTAAATGCTGAAAACCGGAAATTACCACATTTACCCCATGGAACCCTCGGAGGAGCCGAAAAGGAACCTTTACAGGTCTGGATTAGCGTCCAACGCTATCTAAAGAACCCCACCCCAAGCAAAGGGGTATGCGGTTTAGGGTTTAGGGGTACGCTAGACATTATGTGGGCCAAGAAAATGCCTGCTTCGACGGTCCCAACTCTTGGATGCTTCTGATCCCGTTGACGCAACTCCTTCACTATTCGATACACTACTTCTTAAGGGAAGGGGTTTAAGTCTTCAGGGGTGTGCATTAGTCATTAGTCTGCTGAAGCCTGGGGTTCACGGTTTAGGGTGCTCTGCAACTTGGTTGCTGAGTTCATAAGCCGCCCCCCCCAAAAAAAAGTGTACACTTTCAGTAGGGATCATATTGTCCCAAAACGTGTAGAGTATACTCTCTCAGCTACCAAGGCAGGCAAGCTGCTTCCACACCTGCTCCTTTCCCGCAAGTTCGGCCAGAGAAATCCGCCTTATGTCGACGCTTTGTTTGTGGATGCCTGCTTGACGTTGGGAAAGCCTGGTGGGGGTCAAAGGATTTGGGATCTTAGAGTTTTGGCTTTAGGGCCTTGGGGCTTATGGGTTTAAGTGCGAGGTCCGGCTGCACGAAAGGACCTCGACACCGTCTGAAAAGCCATTGGGCCTTAGCCTGCAAGGAGGGCCGTGCACGACTGGGGCATCCTCTTTAAGGCGGGTTTGAGAGTGAGACTTAGCCCTAAACCCTAAACCCTAAACTTTAGGACTTTAGGGCCCTTTAGGGTTTAGGGTTGGGGGCTTAGAGGGCTTCTCCAGGCCTTGGGGGCATGGGGCGGGAGAAAGCAATGCAGGGGCCAAGAACGGCCTTAAGAATTAGAATAAAGTTTCATGTTTTGGGCTCTTTATAGTATAGTTGTAATAAGGAACCCTGAGGAATAATACGAATTAGGTTTCTATATTCTGTCTAGCTCGTACCAACTTAGTTTACTGGCAGAGCGCCCTCGTAAGGTCACCCCTCATAACAATGCAACAAACCCTAAACCCTAAACCCTAAACCCTAAACGTTCAGTCC
>CAJNDV010003448.1:1221-30416 GCA_905221635.1 Symbiodinium sp. CCMP2456
CGACCTTGTGTTTCCAGCGCCTCCAGCATCTCGATCTACCCTCGTGCCGGATCCGCGCCCTGTCCGGACGAGGATGATGGTTCCGCAGCTCCGGCGTCCTCCGATGATTCGCGGTACCTGAGTATCCACTGTTGTATCTGAAGTCTTTTGTCATCTGGTATGAGCGGCCACAAGAGCCGCAGGGAAAAGAGGTAGAGGGCGTTACCTGCCAGGTTAACTGCCGTGTCAGATACCATTTTGGCCGAAAGATGGCCTGTCGTCGGCTGCAGTCCTTCGTAGATAGCTCGTTGTGCTGTCTGCAGGAAAACATGCTGTCGTGGGAGAGGGCCTTCAGCCAACGTCCGTATCCAGTTCTCGTCGTTCTCCGGGATGTCCGCCTGCAGCATGACTCGTATTGCTCCCACCATGTGTTCCATGTCCTGGGCTCTCTCATCAGAGAGGAACCCGGCAATGGTGGTCTGCAATGTGCGCGAGTGGTTTGCGGCGTGGCTTCGCTTGAATTCCCGAAGCCGAGCGGCAGCCTGTCGGCTCGGGTAATTCTGTTGCAGCTGGTGTTGCAAATGCAAAAAGCATAGCTGTATAACCAACTCCTCCTCGAAGCTGCTGCGCTTGGCTTCAAAAGCCCGCTCCACTGCATCCTGCTGTGATATCCGTTCCGGTACAGCCTCTTCGTTTGGGTGGTCTTCGCTGTTGTCTCGGATATCAAGTAAATCAGCACTGTCAGGCTGAGAATCCAGCGTGCCATCGGACCAGCTATCAGAGTCATAGCTACTGCTAGACGAGTCCTGCGCAGACCTCGGCATACACCCCGGCTCGAGAGCCCCAAAAGCGGGTGATGCCTGGCCGTACAGTCCACTGGGAAAGCACGCAGAGGATCCTCACCATGTACCGCCGGTCCGAACTTCCAACCAAGCTTGGGCCAAGACGCTTACTACTGCTACTACTACTACTACTACTATTACTACTACTACTACTACTACTACCACTACTTACTACTACTACTACTACTACTACGACGACGACTACTACTACTACTATGATGTGATGATGATGATGATGGTTATTTTTTACTATCATTATTGTTTTTTGTTATAGAAATGCTAGGGTTCTTAAAACTATCATTATTGCGCTGATGACAATTAGTATTATTAAGAAACTCATTTGTATAATTCGTGCCAGTATTGAATATTGTTATAAGTATGTTTAGGGTTTAGGCCTGTCTACAGACCTTTTGCGCGTTTAGGGCGACTTTAGGATGTGTTTGGATAACGGTTACGGTTCAGGGACTAGGACTCGGTTTAGGGTTTAGGGTTTGCAGGTTTATGGTGTCGCGGGCCTGTTGTTCGGAACGGATCAAGTTTAAGTTTTAGAGTTCATAAAGAGTTTAGGAATGGTTATGGGTTTCAGGGGTGTGGGGGCTTAGGCCTGGATGCAAAAAGGGGTGTGGGGTCTGGCATTGCGGAACAGTTTAGGGTTTCGAGCGCAGATTTGTTTCTAGGGTTTCAGATCGGTTGTGTCGGAACGGTGTCAGGTTTCGGACCGGTTCAATATATCGGGTTTGGGAACGGCTCAGTGTTCAGAGCTTTAAGAACGGCTGAGCATTTCGGGTCGCACGAGTTCAGAGTCAGGCTTCATGAGCGATCAGTGCAGCAGGTGTTTAGACTACGGTGTTTTCCAGCGTTTGCCCACGCAGGGTTGGGTTTGGGAAGTGTGTGGGGCACGATTTGAGGTTCAGGGTAGAGGAACGGTTTTGAGGCATATGGGGTGCAGGCACAGCAGGGTTCAGCGTCGGTGTGGGGTCAAGGGGCTTTGGGCTGCTTTTGGGTTAATTGTTCAGTGTTTTAGGTCCATTTTTGATTGCACAGTTTTACTAATTCCTTGCATTGCGGAAGTCAGTGTTCAGGCGATTGCACAAGTGGGAATAGGAAGGACGTATGACTTAACTGCCGGCACGCTTTCGGAATCGGGCGGGTTGCAGGAGCGGTTTAGGGCTTCGAGGCAGAGGAGCAGTTCAGGGTCCAAGGTTTGGGAGTCGTTGAGGGGTTTACGAGAGAACCCAGGGTTTCGGAGCGGTTCGGGCTTGATTCAACAGACTTGAGGGTTTTCTCAACGCTTTAGGGTTTCTGAAGAGTTCAAGCACGATTTATTTGCATTGGCCTGAAGTTTTGGCAGGGTTTAGGGTTTTGAGCGGTGTAGGTGGGTGTACGATCCATGGCTATCACTTTAAGGTTTGTTTCGCGTTTGGCATTTGTGTAAGGTTCGAGGTTTCGGTTCAGAGGTGCTGGGTGAACGTTTCGGGTTTCAGGGTTTGCACGTAGGAACAGCTTGAGGTTTGAGCGTAGATGGCTCAAGGTCCAGGGTTTCAGGATTTTCGGGTTTAACGAGATGCTAATTGTAGTAGGCATCGGGTGTTTCGATTGTTTAAGCTTGCAGGCTAGATGCAACAGGGTTTAAGTTGCTAAAGCTTTCGTTGGAATGTGTGGGTTGTTGGCCAAGAGTGTCAGAACACCTGAGGCAACGCCGCGTTCTACTCTCCAAGCATGCCGAGCAGAGCCCCGTCAAGTGCAACGCTTAGCCGGGCTCTACCAAGTGCAGTCGAAGTCGACTTCAACTTCCTGCCCAGGCACATCGATTCGCGCTGGTCAACAGGATGAGCGACCAGGCTCGGGGTCGTCACGAGTCTCCTGCCTGCGCAGGGTGTCTTTCAAACGCAGTACCGTACATGTAATCCCGTCTACTTGCGTGATTGAAATACATAAGATGTACTGTATGTATGTACATATATTAGTATATGTATATGTAGATGTATATGTAGATCTATGCATGCATGCATGCATGCATGCATGCATGTATGTCTATTCTTTATTTCCATGTCTACTTCTGCAAGCATTTACATGATTATATGCACCAGGTCTTGAGATGGAGGCAGGCCTCATCAGAGGAAGCCGTTGTCGTGAGTTTGCAGGCTCTCAGAGCAGCATAAGGCGAAGTGCAAGTGGGTGCCCGAGTTGTGGGTTCGGTTAGGACCGGGTTCGGAACATGCTTCAGGCAGCCTTGAGCAATCCTGGCAAGGCAGTGGCGGTCGAATCGGCCTCGCCGTGCCCACAGCCACCGAACATGTGCATGGAGCACTTGCATCTGCTCTCCATAAACTCCTCCACCGAGGCTGCCAGCACCTGGTCTCCCGGTGGGAAGGGCGCGAGCTCCAAAGGACCTCTCTTGTGCAGGTAGTTGTAGCTTCTAGCCGTGCCTCTTTGTTTTCAGGACAAGGCCAGAGAGAGTCGAGAGACTCCAAAGGCAAAGGAAAGTCTTCAGGCACAGACTTGTTGGATCGACCCCGGTTCCTTTCACACGGCGTACGACGTGTGATGATTCTTTCCCAAACAGTGTGGTGCCACTCTGAGGTTCTTGCATTGGGTGCTTGCAAAAACGATTCGGGGTGTTCTTCTGGATCTCGCAAGCTCAGGAGTGTGAGAACAAGTTTCACGAAACGCGCTATAGTAGTCTCCGCTAGCAGAATAGTGGGTTGACCTTCTTATTCGGAGAGGGGCAATCACATGCACACCCACGCGCACACCTACCTCTATCGACTCTATCATCACAAAGGTCCGACATTTTTGTTGTGAGTCTTCGTCACGTGCTTTGTCATTCTCCCGGCAGGGAAGGCACGGGCTCGGAGCATCGAGCGCGAACGCCCTCCCAGGCTCTGCTATGCTCGCAAATCCAGGTGCTTGGAGGTTCATAGGTACTCTGGCGCTGGTTGATGCCATGGTAGCTTTTCGCTGCTGCTATGACGTGGTTCGCGCATGGTACCGTAGAGCCTTCATCTGATGTTCGGAGTTCTTCTCCCTGCGCACAGGACAGACTCGGTTCCCTACTCCGAGAAAAAATGGATCAAATCCGATGGCACTGAGGTTGACGTGGAGCCGGCCTGCTTTCAAGCTAGGTTGGCCTTGAGCAGTGTTTAGGGACCCAGAAAGCACATAAGCATAAGTATGCTACAGGGATATCCCTACCTTATTGGGCTTCATTATAACGGGGTTTATATGGGATATTCCTATCCGAATCTTTGCTTATGTGCTTGTGTTGGGGGCCCTAAGTTTCTAGTTTAGATCTTCTGCTAGGAATTTACCACCGGGCTGGCTCAGCACCGCAGCCTCTCTTCCCTGGTGCATTGCTTGAAATGGCACCTGCTGATATGGACGCCATGGGATCTGTCTGCCAAGACGCTGCGAGAAAGAAAGGTCAGAAGAGGTTCGGCAGATATCCGACGGCAAGAGCACCTATGGGAGAAATATTTCAAGAAGGCTGCTATGTTCGTTTCACAGCTCAGAACGGGGAGACTTATCAGGTGGACGTCTCGAAAATGCGGCAGCGCAACCTCAGAACTGGCACGGAGCGTTTGGTCACTCTCCGGGGGCAGACTGGTTGGCACTTTGACACGAACAATACACGAACACCTGACCCTGCGTGGCTACCCTATGCACGGTCACTGCACAAGATCCTGGATGCTGCGTACGCCTCATTGAAAGACAAGGTGCCGGCTTCAGCAGAAGATGCGGGTTGCAAGGTCGACCAGGCAGAATCTCAGCAGGATTCGAAGCAAGATGAAGCCTTTGACCCCCGAGCAGCCTGCCGAGACTCTCTTGCGCAGGATGGTGCTGCTCAAGCGATTCAGGAAGTGCTTTGGAAACATCCAGCTGTCGAGTTCACCATTGATGAAGCCAGAGCAGCTGCGATGTCTGGGCAGGTTGAGGCTCTACGCTTAGTTCTCTGCAGAGGCCCGCAAGTCCAGCTCCAAGGCCATGATATCTTCGACAGGCGGTATCCTGGTTTCGTGTTGACCGAAGAGCACAAGTGCTGCATCAAGATCATGCTTGCAAGAGGAGCTCGGCTGGGAAAATTCGCGCCCAGCAGCAAGCTTCTTCGCAAGGTGGAGTCGGACACGCTGCTCCTCTGGACAAACCGCTTTTTGCATTCTTTGCTGCTGAGCGGGGTAGTTCTTCCAGACCATGTGCAGGAGCACATCGTGCAATTCATTCAAGGATGAAGTGTACAGAAGCACGGTGTCTTGAAAAGCCGACTTCCTGGGACTGATATGCTTGCCCCTTCAGTGTTTCGGCTTCTATGATGTGGTCGTTGGCAGCCGTGTCAGAAGCTTGTAGTAGATACGAGACATCTTCCGAGCCATGGGCATATCGCCGGAAACCCTCGCTCTCCAGAACAGCGTAACCTCAGCTGCAATCATCGACGAGTTCAAGAGCGATGCCGCCTTCAAGCAGGTGGCAGAGCGGTTGATGAAAGAGATCATGCAGCGAGACCAAGAAGATGGGGACAAGCTGGCGAAGGGAATTCAGCTTGCAGTAGACAAGAAAGTCCTGCCAGCTGACGTAAAAGTGGAGCCGATCACGAAGATTAGCGTCTCAGGGAAGAGTGCTGACCAAGTAGCCGACGAAATCATTGCAGCCCTTGGCGATGCCCCCTCCAAGGGCTGCGTCATGACACTGCAGGGCCTTTCGGGCACAGGCAAAGGCACGACCGTCGACAAGCTCAGAGAGAAGCTGCCGAACGCCCAGACCTGGAGCTTCTTGGAGTGGAGTCGGAGTACAATTCTCCGTTTCTTGTCTTCTCCTTTCGTTTGGGACAGCTTTGAAGCCTTGGGGCTGACTTGCGAGCTGAGGTAACGGCAACCTCTTCCGGTCGATCACGCTGTTGGCAGTGACCCATGCTGAGCAGAAGGGCTGTGAGCTTCAAGATGTGTTGACTCCATCTGACCTCGCGACTTTCTGCGGCATGCTGGAGTTCGGAAAGTTCAATGACAAGTGGGATGTCAAAATTGAAGGTTTGGGCTGCAAGTACTTTGTCTCCGAAGTCGAGAAGACGGTGCTTAAGGAGTCCAAGGTGGGAAAGAACATCCCAACGGTTGCAGAGGTCACGCAGGGAGAAGTTGTCAACTTCGTGCAGAAAGCATTGGAGTTGATGGCAGCAGGTGGCACAAATGTGCCTCTCGGACCTAGCAGAACAAGTCTGTGGCAATCTGTGGTAACTAACCTGGCGCAGTAAGCCCGCCTCAGCCCCACAGCCACCCCGCAGTCAGCCTAATGCTCTTGAAGACAGGCTGCTGGAAGGGCGGGAGCAGACGTTGAACCACATCCGCACACCGAACCGATTCGAGCTGGTCTTGGATGAGCCAGTGATTATTGGAATGCGGCAGGTGCATCGCGATGCTGTCAAAGCTTCAACATGTTAAGCTGTGCAGTCTGGCGAGGCAGCTCTTCAGATGGGCGGCAAGGCCAACGACAAGGTGAAAGCCATGGAAAAGCCGGATGAGGTCCAAGTCTCGGAAGGATCTGTTGTCGTTTTTTTTTTGGTGTCTTGTCCGGGTGAATGGCCGAGGCCGCGGTCAAGGCGGCCCTGGAGGAAGTGTTGGCGAGCATGGCCTGAGAGCGGCGGTCCTTGTGCACAATCTTGAACCGGGCTCAGAATGAGCCATGGAGAACCTGGAATCGTGCCCGACCCGGAGAAAGGAGGACAACTGCAGAAGCCCCATCGATCAGGTTTGTCCCCAGCTGCTTGGCTTTGGCAGGTCCATGCTCAGATCATGGAGCTAAAGAGTGCTGACCCAAGCTCCTTTCAGGGCTGCTCTCGCTGTGTCTTTCCTTGATGCTGGCATGGGCCACTCATTGGGTGAGAAGGTGCCCACGACTTGTTGGATCTAGCCGGCGAGTTCGTCAACGAGTTTGCAGTGTTCCATGCGCACCCTCCTCAGAATCGGGCCACAGCAACCTATTCTCTTGCTTTGTGTCCTGCAGTGCCACGTTTTCAGCTGGAATGGTGCTTCATTCGCGTGCCGGCTCGCTGAAAGACTTCGCTGTGCCTTTTGGTGCATCCAAAGCCGCACAAAGACAGATGGTCTTCCAGCGTGGTTCCACGTAGGACCGACTGACACTTAAAGGGCTCTCGTGACCTGCGAGAGTTAAGTAGCCAGCAAAGCAGTTTGCTGCAGCGATCATGTCGGCCTGGCATGGGCAGCATGGGGCGCTTCCTCGGGACGATATGCAGGTGGCGGGTAAGGGAAGACCGGTGACGGCTGCTTTGTCGTCGTGCTCCATTTGTACCAGGGCATGGTGCTCCCTAGAGCTTCTGTTGTCTTGGCTTGGCAGTTTCGCCATCCTCGCTGCAGCGGCGGCTGCAGGTGCAGGTGTGACTGATCCTTAAAGAGGCTTCGCCAGCTGAGGCTCCCTCTGAACTTAGCGTGGCAGGTCAGCGCTTGAAGGCGATGGCGGCTTTGGAAGGGCGCGCTGTGGCAGGAGAGCCGTGCGGTCGAGGGCACATGCTGAGCCCGTGTCCAAGCCATTGCAGAACTCGTGTCCGAGTGGGTGCAGCTGCGGCATGCGGCGCTCCAGTCTGCAGAGATGCGCGGAGGTTGGGAGAGCTACAGAGGCGGACACCAGCAAGAGGTTTTCATGCTTTGGCAGGTTCTTGGCCAGAAGATGTTCTGCCCTTCAGCCCAGACGGCCGGAGAGCTTTCGCAAGATAGAGAATTTTGGGGAGCGAAGGCATGGATGCATCGAGCCAGGCCCAGGCAATGCAGGCCTCGGCCAGCGGGCACGCCTACTGCCCTTGCAGAGCCTTCGGCCGCTTCGCGAGGCAGGGCAGATTGCAATCCGAAGAATTCGAAAGCGACGGAATCGAGGCAGCACTAGCCACGCCCAACCAGCACCTGATCGTCACATGGACCACGGGCGCTTTCGCCCATCTTGCGCTCAATCTCGCCCTCTCCGTCCGACAGAACGTCCCAGCCAAAGTTTGACCCAAGAGTCGCTAGAGCTACATGAGCCGCACCCCAGGTGCCGCAGCTCGAGGCCTCACTCGTCACGACCCCAGCCATTTCTGAATCTTAACTTGCAAACGTGACCCTGTGACGTGACGTGCCTCTGCAGGCAGTTGTTTGTCTGGATGGGGATGCTCAACACCTCCTCACAGCCAGGGGATTCTTTGCCGCGCCTTTCTCGCACGGATCACGGCCGCGCGGCCTGCGGTTGCGGGTCGAGTGCTCTCTGAGGTTCTTCTGCAAGGTCCTACAGACGATGATGCCGTCAAGAACCCCTGGCAGAATGATGCTCCTCAGCTGGCTTCGATGGAGTGTAATGAAGCTCGAGGATCTCATGCAGGAGCATCAGTGCAGGGGATTGCAGCTGAGGATCTTTGGAAGTTCAAGCCTGTCGTCTGCACTCAAGTCTGGCGTGGCGAACTTGAGTAAACTGCAGTTGGGGCTTCAGGTATCGCCTGATGGCTTCGCTGATTTCTCTAGGCCGGGCCGTCAGTCCGGTGGCAGAGAAGTTCCGCGACATCCCTCTCTAGGCGTGTCGGCCCTGGTGCTCGACACAGATGTGGTGCTCCTCTCTGACCCCTTCCTGCATCTCCGACATGACGCGGACTTCGAGGTGTGTGGCGTTTCGTCACGTTCGTAGTGGTAGCAGAAAGCCACCCTCGCCGCAGGTCATGACAGATCTATTCTTTCCAGAGTCGCAGCTGCTGTCAACCACATTGCGGCCAGAAGACAACATCAACACTGGTTTCGCGGATCTGCTTAACGGGTTCAGCCTGTCATGTGCCAGTGGAAACTCAACTATGGCTCCCACTCATGCCTCGCTGCGAAGGTCTTCCACAAGAGCAACAATGCAGCGCTGCAGAGTCTTGTTTGCAAGCATGCGCCGGGTATAAAGTTTAAAGCGTCAACAGATGACATTCGGTGGAACGCATGTGCACCTGTCCGGAGACGAGGCTCATACTCGCATTTCTGGACTCCTTCGATGCGCTTATCTGGCAAGGCTTCAAGCGGGACTGGTTCAATCAACGCGCTTTCAACAAGCGTCTCAGCTGAGTGCGGGAGTCGCAGCTACACTTGAGGAACAGTTTGCGGCTCCGAGGCTGGTGTTGGAGTGGGTGGATGCAGGTGCTGCCAAGGCGGGGAACCCGTGGAACGCGTTTGGAGGCTGTCTGGAGAGTCCAGCGTCGCGGTGGCGCCAGGTTCTCTATGGAGCCGAGTCCTGGTGTTCCTTGCGATCCGGCCCTGGCCATTGGACCAACGTGGGAGGCGTTCCCGCGACGGAGCCATGGCGATCGCGGACCTGCGGCGAGTGCGACGTGACGATCCGAGTGCTGGATCCTGCAGCCTTCACCTTGGCCTTGGCAACTTCCCCTTGGCTTGGCCTTGGCCGTTATCGCTCTCTCTCAGGTCATCGCACACGGCATGAACTATTTCTGGCGCCGGGCGCATCTTCTCCCGCCGCTTCAGGGCTTCGCCTCTCTGAAGAAATGGCCCCTGCAAAGCCGCCGAGCCAGAGGGTGAGTAGGTCACCGTTGTATCGTCTGCTGCAGGAAGTCGCTGCTGTCGCTTGGCCTGGATGTTTGACGGCTCGTCGAAGTTACAGGACCTGTGGCTAGTGACCGGGCTCTTGACCCGGTTCTTCTTGACGCCTGGTCATTTCGTGCAGTGTGGCGCGATCCCTGAACCTTGCTTTTTGAAACTGCATCTACGTGGAAGCCGCCATTGTACCGTCGAGGTGCATGCAAACGGTGTGGAGCCCAAAGATTACTTCTTGCGACACCCGCCCTGCACTTGTAAGAGCCAAGCTGGCAGCACAAGGCACCATATATAGCATCACCAAGGTAAGCTGAGCTGAGTCGTCGTTGCCGTGAAATCGATTTTAGGAGACAGGGGCCTCTGGTATTTGGACGACTTCGCGGAGCGCTTTGGTGAGCACCCCCGCTTCTTTACCTACGTCCACGCAAGAGGCGCCAAGACATCCCTCTCTGTGACTTAATATACTATAATATACTATAGTATACTATAGTATACTATAAGATACTAATTATAATATACTATAATATACTATAAAATAATATACTATAGGGTGTACTACTCCTTCTACCTGGAAAGTTGAAAGGCTCTACCTTGACAGAGGACTTCGAGGATCTGGCAGCCGCAGTGGAGGCCGGGACCAAGCTCGCAGAAGCCACAGATAACCCGATTCTATTTATTAAAGGCCCCTATACCCTAAACCCTTATAGTAGCCCTTATAGAGCCCTTTATGGAACCCTTTAAAGGAGCCCCCCCAGAACTAATTCTTTGCTGGCTCCTCGTCTGCCTAGGTGGCGATGTTGCTGCGAAGGCGAGTTGTACTTCCAGACACCATGAACTGCCGCACCTTGCTCTGAACTGCTTTGGGGTCCTTAGAATAAGACCCTCCTATTTAGGGTCCCAATTTAGGGTCCTATATTAGGGAGTTACTTTGGGCTATGTCGCAGCTCAAGGCAACTGCCCAGCCTATGGGCCCTATGGGTTCCATGCATGGCCACGAAGCCCGCAGGGTGAGGACTCGCCCTTGCCACCAGGCTGTAAGCCACTAGACTTCAGTCACAACCCGGAGATCAGGAGCTTGGCTGCACCTTCGACTACTTCTCGCGTGCTGGGCTGGCCATGGGGGAGTGGCTGCGGTTTGCTGCAGAGCACCCGCCCCAGATTCTCTGATTCTCTCGCCAATACAGTTTGCAAGAGAAACCTAGACAAGGCACGGGCACAGGCACAGGTAACCAGCTGACCAATTTGGGAAGCGTGTGCAGGGCTTCAGGCGAGCTGTTTGAAAGCCGTCTTGCCGTTGCCTGATGATTGCGCAGGGTGTAGTTTCGACCCACCAGGCACACAGATCACAAGTCTCGGCAAGAAATATCCACTTAAGACTAAGAACCATCCCTGACCCAACATGCTTTTTGGGACAGAAGCTGGCCAAGAGCTCGCTACGAACCACTTGCAAGTCAAGCCCTTTGTCAGAGTTCCTTGCCGAGAATGCCGAGAAGAAAGTGCACTCCTTTCACCCAGCACTCAGCACGCATTCCATTTTTCAAGCCCGCTGTCCGATTCCGTCCAGATTCGAAAAGAGCCGCTGTTCAACTTCTGTCAGGTCTGGGGTCGCGAAGCTCGAGCGCTTCCGGGCCCTTGGGAGAGCCAGGTGGGCCTGGCAGCTCCGTCCTCCCCAAAAAAATGTGGGGGGGCTCCTGGCTCTGCAGGTTGGGGCACTTGGAGGACGTGAGAAGTGCCGTGTCAAAGCTCCGGGGCCGAGCAGCTGCCGACTTGGAGGCCGCACCCGTCCTGGACTTCGGCCGCTCGGTTCAGGTTAGAGTCAGAGGCCTGCGTTCTGCAGGGAAGGGGATGGGAGGGGGCGAGCTGCTGAGGTGCCGATGTTCCAATCCGCGCCTTGCGCGACCTTCTCAAGGCTGCAGTGGGCAGCGACCTCGGTGAACTGATCGGATCTCTAGGTCAGGAGTGAACGGCGTCAGGTGGAGAAGCCCTGGACTCCTTGCCATGCGCCTGGAGAGCATGGCCTGCCACCACCTATGCTTGCAGCTTCTTGGGCCCGAACTGAGCGGTTTGTGAGAGTCTTCGGCTCACACGTGCCGGCAATAAGGAGATGCCTTCCTTGTCCCGACAGCAGGCAGGGGCTGCAGTGTGGCCAACTCCACCAGAACGGCCCGGAGAGCATCGTCTGGCCCAGGCGCCTTGCACGTCTCGCCCGAGGGCCTCTCAGACTGCGACGGGAGCTCGCAAGCGGCAACTTGGACTGAACGTTGTGTGAGAGAAGCCAGTTTGACCCACAAGATGCGGCAGCCAAGGAGTGCGGCGTGTTGCCGTTTATGTGCTGCGAAGCCTACTTCGGATGGGCGGAGAAGTTCGAAGCTTTGGGCCCAGGCCCGGAGCGCCCGGAGATGCCAAGAGAGCGGAGGCTGCGCTGCCTCTTTGCAGCCCTTGCCTCGAGGCGCACCGGCATGGGATCTGCCATGCGGCTGTGGCTTGCGGCACTGCAAGGAGAGCCGCCCAAGACCTGGAGAGGCTTTGGGGTTTGGGGATCTGACCTGATGGGCCCTCAATGAGCTGCCAGATCAGGTGTGCTGTGAGCCCTTGGCAGAAGCTGCAAGGAAGAAATTCGGTCGGGGACCTTGGGAGATCCAGGAAACTGATCAGACCAGCTTCTGTGTCTGGGAAAGGTGTGAGCTGTGGATCGAATCCGAGCCCGGTCAGTGCGTTGCCGCGGCTGGCTGCTGGGATTCACGGGGAGTGCTGACACAGGCATTCAAACTTGCCAGCCAGCTCTTGCTTTCGAGGTTCCCGACGACACTGCCGCTCGGGTGTGACGCGAGTTTATTTCAAGCTTTCGGGGCAGCCGACAACCCAAGGACACATACAGCAGCTCTTCGTTGCGAGAGCTTGCCAAGGGGCGCCTGAGCACGGAGGCAGCCGCAGTGGTTCTGGCGAGTTCTTCGAACCTATGTCCCAGACGGCTGAGGATGCCCATCGGCTGTGCCTCACAAATGCAGCCCTGCACTTGCGCCAGGCAGGAGACACGGGCTTATAACGGTGCGGTAGAGACAACATGCCCGCATGTCCACAGGTCGGCATCGATGCGCAGCACCGATGTGAGGCGGTGCAGTTTCAGCTGTCGCGAATTGTCGTCTGCAGCATGGTGCATGTCTAAGGCGATGCTTGAGAATCTTGGTCGCAAGATTTGCTCTGCAACTTTTGCTGGACGAGTGCTTTCAATTCTTTTGTTCGCATGACATGACCGAGCTGCAGGAACTTCATGGCCGCCCAGAAAGGTTTCGCCAAAGATACGTCGTGACAGCCAGCACTGGCATGGGTGCTCTGCAGGGATGCTTGGTGGCCGCTTGCAACAAGGATGAAGGACATGTGCAACCAGGCGGTCACAGACCAGTGCAACTACCAGCTGGAGTCAGCACATCCCGTACTGTACCGACATCACCAAGTGGAAAGTGTTCCACCTACAACGAGCTCTCAGCCACGAGGGACGCGCATCTTCCACAGTGCATGGACCTGGAAGCGGGAGGACCGGAATTGAAAGCTGGTGTAGCTGTGAAGATCCGAGCCTGTGTGGCGGTCAAAGAGTTGGAAAAGCCATGGCCTGGCATTGCATGCAGAACCGAGTAAACATTCGACACTGTTTTATAAAAAAGCCATCGGAGCTGATGTCATGCATCTCCATTGATGTGTCTTGAACTCGGTTATGTGCCATTGCTCCACAATGTGGTTTCCCCCGTTATCTGCATTTCATCGCGTCTCGTTGAGTACAGCCAAGCCAAACTTCTGTCATCGACCTCATCCTCGCCATTTTCATAATGCCACGTCCGCTGGAACCATCTCTCACCACTTCTGAACTTGACGAGTGGTGTCTTCTATGCGTTGTCAGACTATCGCCTACTGAATTCCCAGAACTTGTCCGACCCGGGTTAGCTTGCACATGTTGTAGCGCAATCAAAGCAACATGCATGTGCAAATGAGGCAACTCATGCATGTATGCATACATGCAGACATGCAAATACGCATATGTTCATGAGTTGGTCCGGCCTGTACGTTTTTTTCGTTCGTTCTGTGTTTCTGTACCTATTTATCTATCTGTCTGTCTAAGACTATCTGTATGTAAATTGCCGCCTCGGGCTGCTTGTCTCCTTGGCCGCGTACATCACCTGAGGTCGGCAGCACTCCATCGGATCGCAAAAGCTGACGACCATCACCAGGCTGTTGGCCAAAGTGAAGTGGAAGAATCATCCGACAAAAATATAGGCAAGAGTCGATCGCAGAAATTCGGAAGCCATGCATTTAAGGAACGTGCGTGCGAAGTAGTTGTCCTCATTAGTTTTGCTGCTCCGACGCGCTTTGGACAGAGTCATCCAGACACAGCTTCAGCCGTAGTCACTACCAGAAAGCACGTGGAGCAACTACACATCCTTGTGCTAGTAGCCTCAATCCATCGTGTTGGGCTTACGGAGAACAGCGTAGTCAAGGAAGGTCAGCTCGATAACAAACATAAGAGTAAAGCGTGCGGTGCCAATCATAGTGAAAGTAAGTATCTCCATGAAGCCTAAGCGGTTCCATGCAGGTGAAGGGCGATGAACGACTGCGCGCATTGGCCTCGAAAGCCACGCGTTCCTCGGCTTGGCAGTTGGTGGGCAGGCTGTAAAACAGCTGACGGCAAGGTTGGACCGATGTAGTGCGCTAGGCGAGCTGGTGAAGTGGGACAAGCTGAAAAAGCCACAGACCATGCCACCTGGCGCTGTTTTTAGATTCGCAGAGTGTGACCTTCAGAAGCTTTAGGCGCTCCTTGGGGCATCCCAAGGTTGCATTGAGATTCGATCCGTCGATCCGTTTCAGTCACAGAGCTTCGCGTAAAGCCAACTCCAGGTCCAAGATCGTTTGGGCTATGGCGAAGCTGGACCTGCGGCTACACAAGCTAGTTGCCAAGGCAAGACCTGGGTTTATTGGGGTTAAGGGTTAAGGGGTTGGGGATTAGGATTTAGGGTTTAGGGTGTAGGGGCCTTCGGGGTTGCCTGACTCGTCAGGTCACGGATGAGGCGCTGCAGAAGCTGCCAGAGTTTGAGCCACAACAGCGACTCTGCTGCAACGGAAGATGGCAGAAGGGAGCACCCGGTGAACTGGAAGCTGAGGCTGGTGAACATGATGTGGGCCCTCAGAATATCTCAAGTTCTCAATCCAAAGGATCGTGGTTGGGCTCGAGGTGGTCCTATGCCACCCTGCGGAGCGACGCGCCGCTTGGCCCCCTTGCATGTGCCCTTTCCAGGCTTACAAGACCTGTCTTGCGATTTTTTTACCTTGTCGTCGTAACGAAGGCCTTTGTCCGACATGGCGGGGGCGCTGCGTGGCCGCATCTCCTCCCTGGCTCCGCTGGGCCGCGCCAACCTTTGCTGGGCCGTGGCAAAGCTCCAGGCCAGGTGGGCCGCAGAGCAACGTGCAAGCCCGCCGCCCTCGGGAACAGTTGTTGCATATGGCATATGGCATATGAAGCTATGCCTTGTAGAGAGGATAGAGAGGTGCCTGTCCTCAGATATACCGTGCAGGTGCGAGAAGAGTGGCTGTTGCGCGAGCGTGGGTCTCGGTGGGGCATGAACCGTGGCAAAGTTGCAGATGCGGTTGCTTTGCCAAGGCTAGTCCAGGAGTGCCAAAGTGCCATTCCGGAAATGAACGGTCGACTGCCCGACATGTCAGTTTGGGGGAGGCATTCATAGGTGGTTTCAGTTTTTCTTCATGCTCAGTTGGGCATTTGGAGGCCAGAACTTAGCCAACACCAGCTGGGCCTTGGCCACACTTCGGGTCGCGGACGACCGCTTCTTTGAGTCTGTGGCAAAGGCGGAGACTGCTCACGTGTTATTGGGGCTTCTCCGTGCTTGCAAGCTCGAAACAGCTAATAGGAGTTGTTTCTTCGGTAGTTTGCACATTACCACCAAAAAAAATCAGTCTGAAGATGTGGGAGTGCAGGCGGATGGGGGTGTGTTGTTTATGCCGCTTCAGCTGCCCTGTCCTGTCCTGCCCTAGCCTAACCCTGCCCTTCTTTGCGACTGCTCAAGCAGCAGCGGTGGCTGTACAGAAAGATAGGCAGTGGTCGTCAAAGCAGGTTCAGATGCCACAAGATATGGACGCAAATGCAGATGCTCCATGTCATGGTCCATAGGTCCGTTCTAGTCCATTCTGGTTCTGCAGGAGCATTGGACGATTGCCTAACAGTTTGGTTCCTGATGGAATCTTGTAGGTTGCTGCATGTTGGACTCGTGGAAGATTCGGCGATTCTGTTGAAGTAAAGGTTCCCGAGGCAGTGGCTTGAATAACATGTGAGGCTGGAGGCCAGGGAATCCGCAGAGGGGGGAAGGGGGGGGGAATCTGGTCTATGTTTTTCGTTTGGGGCTTGACTTGGCGGTTCTAGGCTTATGTTTGGGCTGTTGTAGAAGACGGGGTGGTCATGATGCCGATGCTGGGAGCCCAACAGATTTCCCTTTCGTCCCAGTTGTCTCCCACGTCGGCGTCGCAGGTTGTGGCTGCCCAGTGTGGCGAGTTTGCCCAGCAGACACTTGGCAGCATGGCTCTACATGGGACCACGTTTTCCTGACAACGAACTGTATCTCACAGGAACATCAGCAACACCGCCTGGGCATTTGCAAAACTGCAGATCAAAAGGCCAGGTCCACTTACTGTGCATTCTTTGCAAGAGCCCGGGAATCGGGGGAGGCCCGACATGATGGCGGCCATCTCACGATGTGTGCAGCAGCGAGCTGTCGAGATGCCGCCACAGGGCATAGCCAATACGGCTGGAAGCTCGGAGGTTTGCGGAGCGACTATGAATGGGCTGCTGGTATCCGACGATCCCAGGCATGGTCCTTCGCCACGCTGAACATCAGGGACGATGGCCTGATGTGGGGAGTCCAAGCTGCTCTGGTCGTGTTGTGCGTCGAAGTCTTCTGTCCGTTGCAGCACTTCATGATTCCGCTTGCTGCCTTAGTTTCTGCCGGCCTGTGCTGTGTAGCGCTGCGCTCTAAATATGCAATTCCGTGGCTGCCTCAAGGTGATAGTTCCTGTGTGACCCAGAAGCACATGCTCGCTCACCTCATGTCGCTAAGCTGTCAGCTCTGAGGGCCGGGACAGGGTTTTTTTACTGAGCCGAAGATTAGAGGCACAAGTTACTGTAGCCGCCATGGCAGCATTTCGGGCCGGCGATGCCTTCATGGATGATGTGCCTTTTCCGAACTGTGGCATAAATCTACGGGCTGCAGAAATAGTTGGGGGCATCTGCCGGTCGCACACAAGTTTTGTTGACGTCAAGACTGTCTTCGGCCAGGTTCGTGCGGCCCAGACTCAGATTCGCAGCTTGCTTGCGCTCGCCTCGGCATGAACGAGTACGATGCCTTGCGTTTCAGATGTCATGCATTGAGGGAGCGGATGATGATGTCAGTGGCAGTGAATGGTTCGACGGTGGCATGAGCGAGCGGCTTGACAACGCTTCTGACTTGTGCTGGCGAACTGTCGAGAGAGGACTCTTCATACATTTCTCGGTGTGAACATATCCGAGGAGAACAGCCGCATCACACTTCTCCCAGGAAAGGGGCTGTGCGCAAGAGATTTCATGACATGGTACCCTTTCACCATGTCATGACACCATGGAATGCATAGTGGCTCAGCAGTGGCTGGGAACCTGAAGCCCATGCAGGCCGCCAGGCTTTCGAGTGGTGCTGGCCGTGACCTCATTAATTAATGAGACTTCCAGAGTGCACGGTATTGCTACAAGTTTCGGTAGGAGTTGCCTGTCTCTCAATGCAGGGCATGTCACAGAAGTACCAGCACAACGGCTAGGTAATCAGAAGCCGAAAGTTCGATGGGGGTTTTCGGAGCATGGGCCCGGAAAGGGGCTCAGCCGACAGCACGATGCTCTTGCTACTGCGTGGCACCCATCCAAGGCATCATCGGCCGGGACGTTCCTGCCACTGTTGCCCGCAAGCAAATAGGGGAGAGATGGGCGTTTCCTGGCTGCCATGGACATCAACGCAGTTCAGGTTGGATCTCGAGTCGTCGTGCTGGATCCAAGCTTGGACAAGCTCGTGGAGCCAACTGGAACGATTGTGGAAGTGCGCTGTGATGGTGGCCGAGTGAAAGTTCAACACGACAGCCACGAGCCGAGATGTACTTCTCAGATTCTGACGGCTTGCCTAGCATTTGATAAGCCTAGGTGTCGACAAAGCGGAAAGGTACTACAGCACAGGCAAAGATGGCCACTTTCAGCCATTCGGCTGAATTAAAGGAGAGAGGATGCCATCTTCGGCGCTGAGTTTCCGTGTCCAGTCGTTCTTCCAGCAAGTTTCTGATGACAAACCTGCACTTGGACAAGCCAGGTTGTTGAGTTTCGAAGTTATCGGCAATATAGATATTATGTTGGTCGCCATGGGCGACCACCACCACCACCGCCACCACCACCGCCGCCGCCAGCACCGCCAGCAACGACCAGCATCATGCTGTGACTGATGGCGACTCCTGGGGCTGTGGGCGCAGTGCGCGGCTGTCCAGCTGTGACCGCGAAGACACATCACCTCCTCCTCCGACCTCCAGATCAAGTAATTAGTCTGCCTGCTGTCGGGGTGTTGTTAGCTGAGTTTCGTGTTTCCCAAGGCTCGGCGGCCTGGACGACCAGAGGCCTCGCTTCTCGTGGCTTGGACAAGATGACAAGCAACAGCAACAAGAGCACAGGCTGACACATCATCGTATGAGTTTATCCCGAAGCTTCACCACAAGAGCCATAGCACATCACCGTCTCCATCATCATCATCATCACTATCATCCGAAACGTGAGGGCAGGTAGACATCATGTTCAGCATTGTTGCATTCCTAACAGCAGTCATGTACAGGCGGTTGTAGTAGGCCCAAAGGAATAGAGTCAGAATACATCAGGAAGAGCGGCAGCAGTTACACATTGAGACCGTGACTGCCCGGATTTGTGGTTTGCAGTTCGGGGCTTTGATGGTTGAAGTTCAGGCTTATTTCAAAGTCCGCACATCTAGACCTGACGGCTGCCGAGAAGAGCAGCACAAGCAAGCTGGGCCGTTGAGCGAGAACCCTTCGGGGTGCACTCTGGGGGAAGAATGTGGTCTAGATTGGGCTACAAGTCGGTTTCTGTGGCTGGGCGTGGCTGAGGCTGCCGCCCCCTCCTTCCAAGGTCGAAGCGAGACCAGAGGCAGGCCACTCTTGGCCACAAGCAATGTAAGCTTCGACGTGCTATGCTAGTCAAGAACAGCTTGAGAAAATAGATGGCATCGGGCAGCAGGCATCGAGTGCCCTGCCCGCTGCAGCACAGCGGCGGCCGCGATACTCGGAAGTCCGGAGGATTGAGATCTTGCTTCCGTGACAGATCCTACCGTTTTGAGAAGATGAATGCCATGAAGCTATGAGGAGCATGGGTGGTCCGAGACGGGTAGGGAATTCTCAGACAGCAGACTCCAGCCGTGGCGGGCCAAGTCTCTTCGTTGATCCTACTACGGCCCCCCCTGTACACATGACAAGCAGCATGGCGTCTCGTCAGACACCGCTGATGCTGGCGTTGATGAAACGGCTGCGCTGTCTAGGACTGACAGTTCGAACAATCATCTCATCGCAAAGTCTTTTTCCGTGCCGGGAAACCTCTAGATTTGTCACTTGCTTTAGAAGTTTCACTAAACGACGTACGGGTCGCACAACTGGCTTGCAACATTTACCAAACGACACATGGAATCTGCAGGAGCAATAGTGTGGCAAGCCGGGTCCTCATGTGGTGTTGATGCATCTGATGCGCTACTCTTTGTGCGCGAATGTCGAGGTGTCCAGACATTTCAGACAGCGCAGACGACCGCAGAAGCGGCGCAAGTTGCTTTCGACTCCTCGAGCCGTGCTTCCTCCCGGCCACGTTACTCGGAGCTTCGCAAGGCACGGGCATCGGCACTTCGGCTGAAGTTCTTCCCAGCTGCGAACCCAAGAATGTGGTGTGCACGTCGCATTGGTCTGCAAGCCGAGGCTGTCCTTGCCGGACAGAGCGCTGAAGCCGTGGACCGAATGGAGGCCGCCACTCTCAGTCCGCGGAGAGTGTAGCGTGGATGGGCTGCCGAGCAGGCGTCCTGTGCCAGCTCTATGAGCAACACAGGCAGGATACCGGACGACTGCTCCTCGTCCTACTGCTTGTGCCGATATTGTTTCATGTAGTAAATCTTGCAACTACTACTCTAATAGGTTCGTACTAGCCAGGCGGGAGGCCAAAAATTGCTCCCCCTGATCATGTCATGGCAAGCGCTGTCGTTGATGTCGTCGTGGCTCTTGTTCTTCTTCTCCTTCTTGCATTTGTGGTTGTGGTTGTGGTG
This sequence comes from Symbiodinium sp. CCMP2456, assembly GCA_905221635.1. Lineage (NCBI taxonomy): Eukaryota > Dinophyceae > Suessiales > Symbiodiniaceae > Symbiodinium > Symbiodinium sp. CCMP2456. Next base: position 20,959 of record CAJNDV010003448.1, read on the forward strand.
GTTGTTGTTGTGGCTGCGGTTGTGCTGGTTGTGTTTGTGGCTGTTGATGTTGTGGTTGTGGTTGTTGTTGCTGCTGTTGTTTCCTGCAGTTCAGTCATTTGTGGAAGGGCCAGTTGCTGACATCTCGCCTCGACCGCGGCCTCTTATCGGTGCGACAGCTGACGAGGCAGGCTGCGTAGGTGTCGGTGTGCAGTCTAAATATTCCAAGTGTCTGTAATGGTGCCGGTACCTGGTCGTGTTCGGCAAGGCAGCCAGTGGGAATCACAGCCTCCAGCCACAGGCAATTGTTGGGGTTGTCTGCGGCACAGGCGGAGCACAGACAGGTCTGCTCTTTCAACTGCCAGCGCTGTGCAACTGTGTGCGTAGGGCGCATAGAAAACTATCTAGAATCCAGATGTTGAAAAACGATCCATTGACAGGCCCGGAGGAGGTGCCGCGCCGAAGGAGTGTTGCTTATGAGGATTGTATCCAGGGTTGACGAGTTAGCGAGAGGTGACCACGGCAGGGTTGGCATGATGCCTCACCATCTTTATGCTGCGAATGCTCATTGCTATCACTGGCATCACTGTTAGCCTTGGTACTGTTCAGTGTAACTATCGTTGTGTTTACCAGCAGTGCCACTGTTGCAATCTCTGTGATATTCTGTGATTATCGTTGGCCATCGGTGATCTCGCCAGTATCGCCCGTCAATGATACTCCTGCCTGGAGGATATTCGTGCTTTCTGTGACGATATTTAATTGCGTCTCCGAGGTATTCGGAGCAGCGCCGTGCCTCACGCAGCCCAGCAAGGCCTTTTTGACCGATGGCCGTTAAGCATGACCCATCGAGTTTATGCTTGACTGGGCGCATATGCTGCAAGACCGGATGTCAGACAGTGCGGAATGGACGCCGAGGAGGCCAAGTGACTGAACAAAAAGGTTGAGTTTGCTGAGAGGGGGGAGCATCGCCGAACTGTTCATGTCCTGCACAGGGACCAGCAGAGGGGACGACAGCGGGTCGTTCAAGTTGTCCTCCCTCCAATCCGGCTGGGCCAACAGCAGAAGAGTTCTCACAGCTCTGCCGGCGTTTGGAGACTCTCGAGAACCCTGGCTGCAGAGTCTGCTTTGACTAGTGTCCTAGGGCAGGATGCCGCCCCGTAGAGTTGGAGTTTGAGGTGGGAAACTTAATGCCCGTGCCCGGACCGAGGCGTGATACGGCTTCGCTTGCGAGCCAACTGCAGAGCTTCCGGGAAGAAAGCCTTACGGAGCCTGGGCTGCGAGCACGGAGCTTTTGGCCTTGCAGCCTCGTGGCCTTGCAGGACATGAACGGGTTGCGGGATCAAGGCCGCCAACAGGCCGGACGAATACTCTGTCCAGCCCCTTTGTCTTCGTGGCATCTGCTCCTGGCAGGCGGAGGCTTATGAGCGACATTGGCGTGATGAGACGCGAAGGCCGTCGGTGGTTAGAGCACGGTGCGAGACAGTGAACTTGCAACGGTACGTGCAAGCACGCATGCAAACATCGCTTGTAAGATTTTGCAAGTATCACCGCCCACATGAAGCCACTCGTTGGAAATAAACGGGACCTTCAGAATTTCAGCCGCTCAGAGTGATCGCGGTCGAGTGGGATCGCGCAAACGGCTCATCAGGCACCTCGAGGCCTGTGAGGAGCACCTTAGACAGCGCTTCCGAGAAGAGCAGCTCGGTGGCATCCAGACTCGAGCAGCCAGCAAGCCGGGAGTAAGCCGGGCAAGCAGTGTGAGGACCTTGCGTGTTCTCCCCTTGGCTTTTTTCGAGGAATCGGCAGCAACTGGAAGCCACCGAGCACCGGATCTTCAAAAATGCCCCCTGGCCCCATGATCCCATCTAGCGCCGAATCCCGCTGCACCCATTGTTGGACGTTTTCAGGTGATGCAGGAGTTTGAGGGCCAGCTCCGTGGGGCTGTGGCCAAGCTCTGTGCCTCGCCACAGTCCCCGCAGTCGCAGTTCGAAGCGGAGGAGCCGGAGCAGGAGCCAGAGCCCCGGATGTCTTGTGGAGGTCCTGGAGGTCTTGGAGTGGAGCCTAGAGGTGTGGGACACATGAGCCAGCTTTCAGGTACGAGACGCCCGGCCCCGAGGAAACCATCCGAGTTGAGAAGAAGGTCTTCGACATCTCGCGGGCCGAGCTGGCTGACTCCGCCGCTTTGCTCAAGCCAGGTTTTGGCAAGCATGCACGATTCAGCAGCGAGAGAGTCGAACTGACAGCAGCCCCCAGTGCTGTAAGTGAAGCATAATTTGCTGTAGGAGCTCAGCCTGCAGACTATTGGCTCCATCGCGCGACGAGTATCGGCATCTCTGGGAGGAGAGAGCAGGCCCTCGGGCTGTGCCGTTTGAAGCGAGCTCTTTGATTCGCCCGATGCCCTGCAAGATCCGCGGCAAGTTCCAGCACACCCCAAAGAGCCTTTGCGGAAGATTGTCCATCTTTGTCTCGCTGCGAAAAGCACGAGGATGGTCGGGAACTAGATGGGAATAGCAGCAGAGTTTGACCCAGGCGAGACGGACGCGATGTGCTTACTGCCTCAGCAACGACAAAGCCCCTGAATCTAAGGAGACGCTGCCGAGAAGCGTGCTCTTCAGCAAATGCACAGGTTGGCTGTTGAAATCGGGCCGTGCTTGCGAAGACTCCTGCAGGTTGCTCCATGCTAGTTGCGACTTTCTCCTTCTCCTTGCGAGTCCACACCTCTGCAGTCCAGGCTTCCGTCGAGCCGGAACGACCGAAGCCCGCGGACCGAACCCAGCTTCGAGCAGTTGGAGCAGGCGACGGCACTGAACTGCTGGTGTCGTCAAGCTGACGTTTCAGACAACATGTCCAAGCCAGCCTGCCAGAATCACAGGGCACGCTGATTATTTGTTACACGTACGTGCAAAAAGCAATTCTCGACATGCTCTGAGATCGCTGCCGAAGTTTGGGCCAGATAGGCATGAATGTCATGCAAGCTTGGGCCTTTATGCACGGCTTGGACCAGGAGATGGAGAGGCTTGCAGATATGAGACGCTATGCATCACAAGTGTCACTTTGGCCGCATCTAGGTTCGGTGCAAGATAGGGCCAATCTGCCCAAGTCCATTTCTTCAGACAGAAGCTCGCAGTGCCAGGCTGGGGGCGAAGTCGCAGGAGCTGGCAGGCACGAAGAGTTTGATGAGACGGTGCAAGGTCGCAAGTAAGAAAGAGATGCAGGAGTGTGCGCTGGTGAGGCTCTCGAGCGGCGCCAGGGTCAGCTTCGCAGCCCTTCGACGCGTGGCAAGCCGCAGAGGACGAGCTTACAAAGAGAGATGTGGAGCTGGTACATACTCTCAGCTTAAGTCTAATTGTTTTATGCACGGCCACATACAGGAGACCATCGACCTTTGTCCACACCTTTGCATAGCTGCATACCTCGGCAAATGCAAAGGTGTTGGCTGCAGATGATGGGCAACGTTCATTCGTATCTGTCAGTGTAGTATAGACACACGAGGGCAGTTGTTTGGGCTGTGACGGTGCCTTCGGTCCGTTTCGGAGTTGAACGCTGGGGCACTTCAAGTGTCGCACGGGGCCTGTTCATTAGCCAAAGCCGGCTGGTGACCCCACGAGGTGTGAGGCAGGTTGGTTGTTTTTTGGTCCAACCTTTTCCTTATGTACCTTCGGCATGGGATGGGCCAAACCTTCCTTGATGCCCTAAGCTCAGCTGTGCTCGGAGTCGTCTTCAGTCCTCTAGGACCCAAGGGACAGCTGGGCAACTCCAACCAAGTGAAGGCATGACAGAAAAGGGAAATGCTTATCCGGGCCCTGGCAGCCAGATCGAGACCGGTCGGCCTGCACTCACACGAACCAGCAGGGAAGCCTCGAAGGGACACCCTCCCCCCAAAAAAAGAGAGCCCACCTGCGTCTACCTGCCAGCCCCTCATCACTCGCCTTAGTAGTTATAATTGTACCCATTCCTCCATTCCCTACTAACCAAAGGTAAGTCCAGCAGGGGTTGCGGCAGGAGAGTCCCAGCCGGGAGATCAAGGAGCCTGCGCGGCGCCGGACCATGCCGGCCGCTGCTCCATCTCCGACGCTTCCTGCCGGAAGCAAGGCTTTACATAGTTCGGCCAGTTGCCAGGAGCCCTAAACCCTAAACCCTATGCCTATGGATCCTCGCCTGGCTTGTCCGAGTTGTGAGAGTGTAAACCCTATGCCAGCTTTGTGCGAGTGTGTGAGTCCCTAAACCCTAAACCCATCAGGAGCCGGTGAGATCGGTTTTGGGCCTTGGCCGAGGTTTGGCCGCCCCGAAACTCCTGGGCGGACCACCAGCGCCGAGCGGTGGAAGTCTGGTGCCGAGTGTTGGGCCGATGTGGGAGTTTCCGAAAAGTAGGGGTACCTTACTTTGGGGGTCCTTATAATAAGGATCCTAGTATTTAGGGTGCTATATTAGGGTCCCCCTATTTTCGGAAACCTCCATGGGTTTGCTTTTTTGGGCTTCGCAGGTCCTCTCTTGTTGTGAGGCGCCGATCTTCCGTTCAGCCCGAAGGGGCTCAGGCTCCCGCCTGCCCATGGGAGGCCAACGACAGCGACAGTGGCCACTTTGTGGAGATGTAAGTGAGCTCAGCTTCCCTGTGCCTTCAGGAGGAGCAGCAGCTCCCTGCCTCACGAGTTCAATGGCCGGCTGTACCCTGGCTCAAGCTGGCGGATTTCCCGGCGTAGCTTTGTTTTGGGAGCATTTCTGGCCAAGGATTGGCAGGTGGACAGTCAAGGACGGCTGATCTTTTAAGGACCGTGGTAGGGACGCGGTTCCCAAGGAGCCTTTTGGGGAGGTCCGCAGAAATTCGCCACGTGTATTGCCGGGATTTCTCGGCCCATGGGTTCAGAGACGAGCCTGCAGAAGAAAAGCTTTAAGACAGTTGCGAGGCCCGGGGAGTTGCTCAGCGGTTCAAAAACGAATCGGGCTGGATTCTGGCATTCTGCAGCTCGTCTGCGAACCTATCGGAATGGCGCTGTAGGAAAATGATACTTAGGATGTGAGGCAACTCCCTCCGAGCGAAGGTGGACCTAGATTGGAGATCCGACGGCAAGCTACGTAGCTAAACTGTTGCTAGATTCTGCGGGGCATGCCTCAGATCCTGTTTGCGCAGTCTGTCTGGTGCCCTTAGTGCTGAAAGCAGCTGCTGGGCTGACTGGGTTTGAACGCTTAGATCCGTCAGTCTGCAGTGGGACTGTGACAGTAGCAATGCTGTGCTCCACTGCGCGGCCAAGCCACCTTTTCGCTCGCAAGGAAGAAGTTCGATTGTACTTCGCAGCAGGACCTAGTAATGTGTAAGTCAACCAGCGGAGAAGTTTTGCCGAGGTCTGTGCTGAAAGCGCAGCTTGTGTCGCGAATGAGCCAGTTCCAGTTGCAGAACGTGCCGTGGCGATAGAGATCGTTTCGCTGATGCCCAGATGCCGACGTAGCTGCGCCACTTCTGTAGACCCTAGGTGATGAACACCACCTGGGCCTTTGCCAAGCTCAGCTGTGCCGATGCCGACCTCATGGCCCTCGACTCGGCTTGGAAGCCCGTACGAGTCCTGAACACAGCATGAGCACCCATTCTGCATAAGTTGGGCATCTGTGGCAACTGCTCGGCTTTGGCTCAAGCACCGGCCTGCGTAAGGCAGCCGGCGCAACTCCAGCATGTCTGCCATCTATGAGAACCTGAGGCAGCTCATCACCGTGGTAGATGAGCTGCGAGATGTGGGCCTGCAGCACTACATCAGCCTTCCTCGGATTGCTGCAATCGGGACTCAGAGCAGTGGCTGCTCGGGTTTGCAGTGTAAGACTTGCCGGAGGTCTGTCTGAAGATCCTTGGGACGGTCCTGACTTGCAGTTGAACCAGTATTGCTGTCAATCGTTGCCCTTGGTTTTCATTTCTAGCCTCAGCAAGCAAGGAAAGAGTTCTCTCATTGAGTCCATCGTTGGCCTGGACTTTCTGCCGCGTGGAGGGGGGGTTGTCACACGACGTCCTCTGGAGTTGCGCCTCGTGCACTTGAACTCGCAAGAGTACGCGGAAGACAAGGCTTGGGCTGTGTTTGACAAGGTGCTTGGCCGCAGGTTTTGCAGAGCTTTTCGCTGTAACAAGAGAGTCAAGATCCCCTGCCCAGATACAATAGCGATAGAGATCGGGAAGCGTTGCAGATGCTTGCTCTCTTCCCCGAGCCCTTGGCTCAACGAAGGTCGGAGATAAGAAGTTCACCAACTTTGACGAGGTCAGGCAAGAGATCGAGCGCCAGACGGATCAAGTCGCAGGAGCGAACAAGGGGATCGTCAATGACCCCATCATCCTCACGATCTACGCCACAGGAGCGCCTGACCTGACACTGATTGATTTGCCGGGGGTTACCAGAGTGCCGGTCAAGGGCAGTGACCAGAAAGAGGATATTGAGAAGCTGACGAAGGACATGACGCTCCACTACATCAACGACCCTCGCACGATTGTCCTGGCAGTGCTGCCAGCCAATCAAGACATGTCCGTTTCGGACAGCCTTCAGCTGGCCCGCCAGGTAGACCCGCAGGGCTTGAGATCTATCGGCGTCATCACCAAGATCGACATCATGGATCAAGGAACGGATGCGGCAACCATGCTAAGAGGTGAGGATGTGCCCTTACGCCTTGGCTATGTCGGTGTCAAGATGCGTAGCCAGCAAGACATTGTGAACAAGAAGCCGGTGAAGGATTCCCTTAAAGACGAGAAAGAGTGGTTCGACAACCACCGAATCTACAGCAAGCTGCCCCCAGGCATGATTGGGACCCCCGTCTTGATCGACAAACTGACGCAGATTCTCTTCAAGCATATTCGAAGGTTTCTGCCCGAAATCAAGAAAGAGATCAACGAAAAGCGGAGATCTGTCCAAGATCGCTTGGACGAACTTGGAGAGGGAGTGCCGCTTGAAACCGCAGAGAGGGTCCAGGTGATGTGGACTTTAGTCACAGACTATTGCGAGATGTTCAAGAACACCATCAGAGGCAAGTATGACCGCAAGCTGCAGCGGTACATGTGCAACCTCACCGGCGGTGGTGCGCAGGGAGGTTCGGGTGGCGCGAAGATTCGCACCATCATGAATGACTTCTTGATTGACTTCATGGAGACGAAGATCACGTCTGACATGTCAGATGATGACATTGATAAGGCTATTCGCCTGCATGAAGGTGACTCATTGCCAGGTTTTCCTTCACCGGACACCTTCGAGTTCTTGGCACTTCCGCACCTGCAAAAGCTCGCGATTCCGTCGGTAGAGTGCGTGCACAACATATCCGCAGCACTGGATGTACTGTCGCAGCGCATGGCACATGCGGTGTTTCGCCGGTTCCCTAGGATGGCAGAGTCTGTCTTGAACCTGACACAGAACATCATTCAAGAGCAGAAGGATGAGACCCGCCGGATTGTGGAAGAGCAGATTGCATGCTCCATTGGCTACCTCTTCACAAACGATCCGAACTACTTGACCAACCATGGCTCCATGGAGCCTATGTACGAGCAACAGCAGCAGAAGCCACCGCCTCCAGTTGAGGAGGAAAAGAAAGAGCCGGGAATGGCAGACAAAGTGAAAGATGCCACGAAGCAGGGGTATCAAAGTGTGAGCAGCACGGTAAGCTCCATGTTGAAGAAGACCGAGGCCCAAAGAAAACAGCAGCGGTACAGCGGGCCTTTCGTTGCAGAGATTCGAAAAAGGTTGGATTCCTACTTCGAGCTTACGGTGAGGAACATCAGAGATTCCATTCCAAAGGCGATTGGCTTCTACCTCGTCAGAGCGGTGCAGGACAAGCTGCAGTTTGAGCTTCTGAATGCCTTGAATCACCCAGACAAGTTGTCCGAGCTCCTTGGAGAGCCTCCCCACATAGTTGAAGAGAGGCGCACGTTGAACAATCAGCTGCAGGTGTTGATGAAAGCAAGCTCCGTCTTGACAAGAGACCCAACCCTCGCAGCCATCGCCTTTGAGGCAGAGGACGAGGCAGCGGCCAGCCCAACAGCCCCCTCTCCCGCTCCCCCCAAACCCATGCAAGCCACAGCCAGTGCAGGCACAGGCCCGACAGTACCCGTCTCCACCATGCCCTCTATGCCCTCTGCCAAGCCGGCTGTCTCAGTTCCGGCCCCAGCCCCGAAGCCAGCAGGAGCCACGAGCCTCTTTGGTGCTGGGTCCGCGCCACCGCGATCGTCGCTTTTTGAGGAGGGACAGCCGAAGCGCCCTGCAGCCAAGAACCCTTTGTTTGATAGTTAGGCCAGTGCGGCCAGTTACGCCTTGCTGTTTTCCCCGCCTCGCCGTGGCGGCAAGACCTATTGCACGAATTGCTTCGATACGGACATGTGTTTAAAGAGCACGTGTTGATTTTGCACACACCCGCTTCGCGACATGGGGCCAAAACGGAGACACGTGTGCTGTAAAGATGGCTGACGCCGCGCCCTCATCCTCTCCGATAGTATGTCAATGAAGTGCAGGTTCTCGCTAGTTACAGATGAACCTTACGCGAAGCTCGCTTGCGGTCTCCTCTGCTCTGACAAATTATGTTTGGCACTAGTCCTGCAGCAAGGCTCGCTTCACGTCTGAGCTGCCCCGCCGCGATCTGGCAGCTGGTGACCTCACGGTGCGGGATGTCCTTCAACATGTCGTCGAGCATGTGTCCTTCACAGCCTACTTAGGCCCAGTCACTCGAAACTTGAGTAATTAACTTGAGTGGGCTGTGATGCGATGCTTCCTTATTCTTCAGCCTTGAATACTGAGAGGTTCTTGGCGGTGGAACCACCGAAGACTCTGGAACCTGAATTGCAGGTTGCGGCATGGTGCTGTGCTAGCGCGGAGCACCTTAACGAGCACTTCCTCCAGAAGTTGGCGTCTGCAACTCATTGTCGTCGGAATTTTCGGGTTTCGCTCTCACAGGTGATCGCCAGAGCGAAACGGCACCGGAAGCCCTGGTCCGCCGAGGAAAGATATCCTCATAAAGCTCCCGAACATGGGATACCAGGCCAGGTTGGCAGTTGATGCTGTAGTCTTTTTCAGTTGCGCAAAGCACATCTTGACTAGGGCCACGACGTCGCGACAGGACTTGGCCAATGTCTCGTGGGCCTTTGCGAAGCTCGGCGTTCAAAATGATGAGTTGTTCGAGGCAGGTACCGGGTGGTTGTTTGTTATCGGTGGCACTTTGTCCAGAGTGTGCTGCAACATCAATGTGCCTGCAGGCCATAGCCAAGGAGGTCGTGAGGAAACTCCCAGAGCCAGTGGCCCAGGCTCTCGCGCGGTCCCTCACATTGCCCCGCATTACGACAGGTAGTAGTTTGAGGGCTGACCCCTGTTCCTTGACCCCGAGGTTTGAGCCGCAGAACCTGGCCATCACGGCTTGGGCTGGGGCCTTACTGGAGCAGTGTGAAAGGGAGTTTCCGAAAATAAGGGGTACCTTATTTTGGGGGTCCTTATAATAAGGATCCTATTATTTAGGGTTATGTCGGCGAGACAAGC
>CAJNDV010003448.1:30516-48719 GCA_905221635.1 Symbiodinium sp. CCMP2456
GGAGCTAGGATGCGGACGACATAAATTTAGGGTACTATATTAGGGCAAATGGGTGGTCCCTTTTTGGGTCCTTATTATAATACGGCACCTATTATTTAGGGTACCCCAAAAGGGACCATAATTTTCACAACTACCCAAATCGCAGATTCTGATGATTGGACCACCCGCCATGAACCTCGAAGTCTCGATCGAGCAGGCTTTTGCCACCTTGGCCCGCACAGAGGAGAGCATGTTCCAGGCAGCCCGCATTCTTTCTGCGTGCGGTCTTGCGGTGTGACGTGTGGTGTGATGCCCACCCCCGTGCCTTGTAGACTCGACCCACTTCATGCACCAGGCAATTGCCGCCGAGTCTCAACGAAAGATCGCCAGATTCGATCCGCAGTGCCACAGCCTCAAAAGAATCGTTTTGACACCCAGAATGTCTACTGCAAGTTGATGTGCTAATGCAACTGCAGTATTCAGCTCCTTTGGCTGAGGCTGCGCGAACCTGCTCTACGCTTTCGGGAAGCTTGCGGCAGGGGGATCCCAGACGGCCAGTTCAACGGACAGTGATGATAGCTGTGCGTCTGTATTGCGCAAGGTGCAAGATGAGAAGCTCTTGGAAATGGTGGTGAGTCGTGTCGAGAAGACTGCGGACAGGCAACGGACATGTCATACACATATGTCACAACACTGCTGCTGCGGTTCGATTGTGTGCAGGTTCAAGATGCTGGAACTGTGCAATGCTGCCTGGGGGATTTCAAAGATGTCTTTTCCAGTGGATAAGATCGACAAGGGTATGCAGGCCGGGCTCAGCATTCCGACTTGAAGAGACTGCTGCTGTGCAAGGCTGCCGCCATTTGTGTCTCTTGCAAGCAGCGCAGCAACCTGCAGACGCACATGCTGACTCCGAGCAACTCCCGCAGCCAAAAGAAGTAGAAGGTAAAGCTGCAATCTCGTGGATGAGGCAGCCTGTAGTGAAGCTGTTCTTGCACGCGATGATCAGTTCATGTGACATGCAGATAGTCGCATGGCCGATGCATGGGGGATGCTTACGACCTGGACGAGCTCCTGGATGCGGCGAGGGACGGGAATCTCTCCAAGGCCCGTCGTTCTGCCTGCAGTGCCCGAAGCATGAAAAGCAGTCAGCCGCATTGAGCCTGCATTGACCAGAAGAGTTCCATGATGTGACACGTCTTGGCCAAGCAGGCTGCGGAAATTCTGGAGGCCAGCCAGACAAATATCAGGCAGCTCAGAGATGGGTTCGGTCCTCTTCGAACCAAACTTGCTTGCAGCGGTTTCAATAGCCAGGCTTTTGCTCCGACATTCCGATCTCGAGCGCTGGACGCCGTTGCATTTCGCAGCAGGGAACGATCATGGAGAGGCCATCGCCTCATGTCAGGCGTACCTGAAGTGGCATGCTACTGCCTAGATCTGCCCACCCTCTACTCAGTCTACTCGCTTTACCCCTCAAGAAGTCAAGCGATGTTTCCTTGTACGGTGCGGTGTGCCCCAGCAGGCCTTTGCAGATTGATAGCATCCGCGCCGGGGTTAACCCCAGCGCATTCTGCCCGTCGCAAGGCCACGCATGGCTCAAGTTTAGTTGCCGGAGTGTTGGCGAGTTGATTTCGTGCCCACGGACCATCTACGTTTACACGGGAAACCCTAAGCCCTAAGCCCGGCTTCGAGTAGAAGCCTCGTGTGTCAAGCAGCGGTAGCCCCAGCGCGGGAAGTTAGCGAGCAGCCGCGGGACCAAAGACCCCTGAAGCGAGACCGTTTTTTTTGGGAAACTAAGTACACTATCCGTATGCTTGCAGTTACAGTCCGAACTTGGGGGACCACACAGAGCATGGCTCGCCCACCGGCTTCCGATGCTGCTCGTTTTGAGGATGTCCGCTCAAAGCTGAATCGCTTGAACTACACGCAGCCGCTCGGAGAGGTTTCTCTGGCGCTCGTCGAGAAGTTGCTGGAAGACCTCCTGAAGTCTGCAGATTCCTTCCGCCTCTTGGAGAACGATGTGAAGGGTCATGAGCGCCAGATCGAGGAGGTGGAAGACGAGCTCCGTGTTCTGCAAAAGGAGCAGCCGGAGCTTCTGCGTGAAAATGTGGAGCTTCACAAGCGAGTGCTCAAGGAAAGTACGGAGACGGCTGCAAGACGGCGGCAGTGGGCTGCCCGGCAGACCGGCAACGAGAAGGAGCTGCGAAGGCTACGAAGCTTGCAACATTTGCAGGAAAATCAGAGCCAAGAACTTCAAGGCTCCGTGGAGCGTCTCCGAGCTCGGATGGCAGAGAACAGGAAGACCTCCAGAGATGACCGCAGTGGAAAGTCCAGGACCATCGTGATGAGAGGTCCCCCTCCTGCACCAGGGGCGCGGCCGAGACACGTGGATGTCGGTCGCATCGAGGGTCCGCGAGCTGAGGCCCCCGCTCTTGCGAGCCACGTGGCTTTCGTCGCCGAGCAGCTCGGTGAGTCCCGTCGACGCCTGACAGAGGAGGTCCGTTCGCTGAAAGCTGCAGAGGCCAAAGAAGAAGCCGCTGCAGAGGAACTCAGCAGGGCCCGAGCGCGTGCTGCTGAGCGGGAGGGGCCTTCCGACAATCCCGAGGATGTCACCGACGAGGTCAAAGTGCTGCGTGACGAGGAAGCACGTGCTGCCGCGGAGTTGGCCGAGCTGGAAACCGAGTGCACCGCTCTGAGGCAGCGCGGGCTTCGTCTCAGCACCGAGGCCGACGCAGCCGAGGCCTTGATAGCGCAACGACGAGGCCTCCTGCAACGAGCGCAGCAAGAGCGGGATGTGGCCAAAGAAGCGGCGACGCGGCTGGAGCTCGGAACGGATCCGGCATTTGGTGGCCTCACCAGCGACCTCAACGAGGCACGGCGAGGCTTTTCAAAGACCAAGTCCGAGGAGGTTGCCATCCGTGAGGCTTTGGCCATGCTGCGAGGAAGTCTCGAGGCCGAAGAAGCGAGAGGTCAAGCAGAAGCCAAAGAGCACGCCATTCAACAGAGCCGGCTTCTCGAAGAGTTGGCTGCAGCGGAGCAGAGCAGGCCGGCTCAGAAGATTGTCTCATTGGAGACGGCGCATCGGACCGCTGTGCAGCATGCTGCCAAAGGCTCTTCGCAGCGTGCCGGCCTGGCAGCAGAGCTTGCAAGGCTTCGGGCACACCGCGTGGTGCAGCGACGTCTTCTCGCCACTGCAACGGCGGAGGTGGAGGCATCCCAACGTGCTGCTTCGGCGACTGCCGCCGAGGCTCAGATGGAAGATGCTCAGCGCCGCCTTCTCTCGGAGGTGCTCCAGGGCGCTCAAAGCGAGGCCGACGCTCTGCAGGTGTACTTGGAGACGGCCACCAGCGAGCGCTTGGCAGCTTCCGAGGAGGTGGCGGCTGCACGGCTGGTAGAGTCGTCCTGGCGCTCGGCGGCGCAGGCACGGCAGGAGGCACAGCTTCGTCTGTCCAAAGAGCTGCAATCGGCACGGACAGGGGCCTCAGAAGCAGAGGCCAAGCGCTCAGAGACGCGTCGAAAGGAGGAGGCGATTTCCTCGGCATCCGCGGTGCTGGGGCAACGATTGGCTGCAGAGCAGGCAGAGCTTGCGGAAGCCCAGCACAGCTGCCGCGATCTATCGTCTTCCCTGGCACGGGCCGCACAGGAGCTGGAAGAGGTCCGAGGCCAATGCCAGTCGGAGGAAGCGAGTATTAAGCGCTTACAGCTTCAAATGACAAGTTTGGGATCCACTCTTCGAAGCCAGGAGGCATCGACTTCGGAGGTCACGGCGCAGCTTGCAGCTTTGAGGCTTGAGCTGGGACAGCGCCAAGACACCCTTCGCGAGATGGTGAGGGAAGAGTCCGAGAGCCAGGCCAGCGTCTGGGCGGCGCGTCGCGAGGGCGAGGCCGCCTTGGCACATGCGGAAGCACTGCAGGGCCAGATCAAGGCAGTCTCGGATTCGGAAGGCCACATGGAAGAGGTGCTGCGTGACCTTGAGGCGGCTGCGGCTTCGCGAGATCGACAGCGGGCAGCACTCGCTGAACAGCGGCGCAGCATTGAGGCCGAGGTGGCCGAGTGCTCCGCCGAGTGCTTGGCAGAGGAGGAGCGTCGCTCTGCTACAAAGCACGGGCCTGGCTCGGTGCGGATGCGTCTCGAGGAGTTGGAAGAAGAGTCCAGTCGTCTGCGTGGCACCATTGCTGGCTTGGAGGAGGACCAGGAGGAGCTTCTGCAGATCAGTGACACGGCCGAAGTCAGGCTTCGACCCTTGCGTGCAGAAGCTGCGCGGGTCAGAACCCAGCGAGGCGAAGTCCAGTGGACCTTGGATAGACTGCGCCACCGGGTAGCTTCCCAACATGGCGAGCTCCTGAATTCGACGACCACCGCGGCGGCCACGAGCGATGTGATACGAACTGTGGAGGCGGAGGTTCATTCAGCGCAAAGCGAGCTCTCCGAGCGCATGCATGAGGTGACGCTGGCTCTGGATGATCTGATGCACATGACCGCAGAGAACCAGCTCCTCCATGAGCAGTTGCAGCGATGTAAGAGCCACCGCGAACGCTTGGTCCATGCGCTCGAGGAGCAAGATTCGCAACAGCTTCCCATGATGCAGGAGCTACGTGGGCATGAGTTTTTGCGGGATACCGTGCTTCGAGCTTATCAGGAGGCCATTGATGAGCGACAGCGAAAAGAAGTGGCAGTCTCTGAAATGTCTAAGCAGGTGGAGAACTCTTTGGAAGAAGTGAACGGCCTGAAGCAATCCTTGGAAGGTTTGCTCCACACGGAGGATTTGGCCGGATCTCAGCTCCAAAGCGGTCACTCTGAGCTAGCAGTCCTGCGTGCAAAGATGAGCGATGCCACGCATGTCCTGGAGATGCAAGAGTTTGCCTCGGAAGAGCTACGGGCAGAGAGTTCAAGGCTGCGGCTGGCGGCCAGCTCGCAGCAGGTTGCCATCAACGACGCCGTTTTGAGCGCCGCAGCGGTAGCGGCACAGGCGGACGCCCTAAGAGCAGAGGTGCAGTCCTTGCAGCACGACCTGGAGGAGGCCCGTGGCCACCTGGCAGACGGGACGCTGCAGCGCGACGAGGCACTCAAGAGCAAGAGCAAGCTCGAGGATCTGCTTTCGACTCAACGGCAGATGCAGTTGCAAAAGGAGGCTGAAATCCATGCCCTGCGGGGCACCGTTGATGCTGCGCCGGCTGAAAACGGAAAGGCCCTGCAGCAGACGCTTGAGCGCCTCCAGCGGCTGGAAGGTTTCATGGGCACCGAGCGCGGGATTTTTGCAGCAGAGGTGGAGCGCTTGTCCACGGAGCTGCGAAGCTTTCAATCTGCATCGAATTCTGCGTAGCCCGTGCAGACACTAAGTTGTCTTGGATGCGGTGATAAAAAATCGACTGTATGTTGCCGGTGCCTATGTTTGGATGTGTTTGGGCCACGAAGTGTGTGTTTAGGTTTTTAGTTCCGGAGCGCGAACAGGTCATGACAAGACTCCAGCTTTCCTGCTCTCGTCGTTTGTCCGCGCATGCCACACCACAGGAAGATGTTCGCAGGTGGTGGGTATCCTGCTCGAATACCGCGCAGACGCCCTGGCCAAGACATACAAGGGCCGCGGACTCACGTGGGATCTCTCCAGCCTGCCACAGTTTGTGATATGCTGATCGTTTCTTCATCACATACCAGGCGACACGCCCTTGCATTGTGGTTGCCGGCACGATGCAGCGAATTCCGTACAGCAGCTTCTTGCAAAGTCCTGGCAAGGTGCCCTTTGCACAGCACATGGCACAAGTAGGATAAGATGTTGTCGCAATGTTCGAGCTCTGCCGGTACAGTAGCGCATGCAGAGCATGGTGCAAAGCGAACATGGCAAACCTGAAACCACACCGATGGTGCGAGATTGGATACGTTGGCTGCAGCACGTTTTTTTTTTTCCAAAATAGAATACATACAATAGCATACGATTTGGAATCGGCTATAACTAATAATTATATATATATATATAATAGAAGCATTTGTATGTGTATATATATACACATGCATATATAGACATACACATACATACATGCATACACACATACATGCACATATGCATGACATACATAGATACATACACATACATACATGCATACATACTTACACACATACATGCATGCATACATACATACACAGACATACGTACATATGCATATACCTATACATATACAGACATACATACATACGTACGTACGTACGTACGCACGTGCATACATACATACATATGTATGTATGTATGTATGTATGTATGTATGCGTATGTATGTATGTATGTATGTATGTATGTATGTATGTATGTATGTATGTACGTATGTATGTATGTATGTATGTATGTATGTATGTACTATCCTTGTAGATGGATAGGTGTTGTTCATCTGCTTGTGCTCAGTTCCATCCTGCCTTGCGGTGTCTTGCAGCTCCTGGCCGAAGCTTCCAAAGCCCAGCAGTGAGCGAATTGTTGCCAAAGCTGTACACACACACACAGACGTCCCAGGGTTCGCCAGACATGGCCAGAGAGCACAGCAGAACCTGCCAAGGAAGCACCCGCACGGTTAAAGCCCCCAACAATCTCGATGAAAGAGCTTGGGTGCCGAAACACTTCACGCAATGCTTCCGAGTACCAATAACAGTTCGCGCTCAGCGTGACAAAGCCGAGCAAACATCGTTGTTTCCGGTGATTGCTTGTCTGGTACGAACCAACACAAGGAGGCATGCGGAAAGAATTCTCCCGGCGAGGCACCATCGAACTCCTGCAAGCTGCGGCCTCATCGGGAGTGCGGGAGAGCAGACTGCCCTATTAACAAGGGGTACAGTAGTTAAGGATTAGTACTATACTCGCCTGACATTTCCAAAAAGGGCTTCGGGCAGGGCACCGAGGCCACCAACCGGCACTGCGAGACTGCGCTCCACGTGGCGGTCGTGTCAGTCTCGGCACAGCTTTGGGCCAGCCTGGTAGATGCGGCCAAGGCATGGCCCAGTCATAGTCAGAACACAAGTACGAATACTGCTGCTACTCTGCTACTACTTACTATTCCTCCTCCTCCTCCTCCTACTACTACTACTACTACTACTACTTGCGTGCCAGGTGGGTAACAACAATAGTACTAATAAGAACAATAACTGTAGTAATCAGAACAATACTAAGAATAATGACAATCATAAACTTTGGAGCAATCTGATTAGAAGTATGACTGTATCGCCGTTGAGTCTTTGGAACTGTAGCGGTCCATGAACTGCCAGCCAGGGATGCCGGCCTTGCTTGGAACAGCGCTCGGACGACGGTGGCACCGCTCTCCACTATGCTGCTTTGGAAGGAGCTGGACATGCTTCCGCTGTTGTAAACAAGTCCGACTTGTCCCGTAGCACTTCAGCAATCGGTCAGGAAATGCCATTGCTTTTGAAAGCTTGCTGCAAGCAAGAGCCGATCCCGACGCCATAGACTGTCAGGCGGAGTTAGGTCGAACTTTGCTGAGCACGGACAAGAGGACAGCTCATCGGTCTCTCGATAGCAGGGCCGAACACCGCTCGATTTGGCAACACCAGAGATCAAAGCCATGACAGGCTGGACACTCGACTTAAGCCTTTAAAGCCTCTGTCTCTCTCTCTCTCTCTCCCTCTCTTGCTTCTCTTTTTCACAGGCGAGATGGCGGCCTTCTGCCGTGAGAAGAATGACAGCTTCCGCAAGGAGGGCAACGTGGAGAAGTTGGTTGCGCTCGGCAACAGTCTGCCGCATGGCCTGCAACTTCGAGCAGTGCATTACCTTCCCATTATTGCAACGGTCATCGCTGTTCTTATTGCAGTGATGGACGTCGTGGGAGCCTCTGTGGGTGTTGTTATTGTTCCTTTGCTCCATCCACCCCCGATGCAATAGCAGCTGAATTTCAATGATTTCGCCTGAGTCGTCTGTGGCAATCATGTGCAGTCACGGAAATGTCTTCTTCATCTCTGGACCTGCCCGAAGGCTCGCACAAAAGAAGTACGATGGTGCCATCAAGACGTTTGATCGGGCACTTGTGGAAGCACAAGGTGTATCGAACCAGGAGGTTGGGTTTGACCTTGCGAGCTGACACTCCGGTTTCTTACAGTCGTTATGATCACAGGAGGAAGACGCCTCGAAAGATCAGCATGAAAGGCGAAGCTTGGCATTGTACGACTGATGGTGTCACACATCACAAGGCGCCCATCCTTCGCTGAAGTGTAAGGACGATACCAGATGTGCCAAGAGCTGGATGCTTGCCGTTGGTTCTTACAGAACCGCCTGCGGCTTGTGTAGACTGTGCTACGGCGGCGACATGACTGTCTCCATGTCTCGCCAAGGATGGTTTGCTGCAAGCCGGTGAGAGCATGGGCGTCGGACTCCCAACTGCTAGAATGGTTCGCCGGCATCAGCACAGCAGCAGAGAAGCAGGCATTTGGCATGGGCTGTGACCGCCAATGTGCTGGCATATTCTGAGATCCTGCAATGTATCGGTATGGGCAGCAGCAGCGAAAGAACAAACAGAACAGACCGCGCTGCACACCCAGCCGAAGGCTTCTAGCTTTAGAGGAACAGGAAAGGCTCAGGGCAATGTGCGCTGGAGCCCCTGCTCAAGAAAAGGAAGGACGCGACAAGACACAGACCTACCTCCTGGGCATGTCTGGCTGATTCTGGCTGTGTGCCATTTTCTTTTTCCGTTTCCCTTCTGCTGCCTGGAGTTTCTCTCGAGCCAAGGTCAGGGACAGCCTACGCGGCCTGTGTGCACAGAGACTTCCCGACCACCTGCAAATTTACGCTCCTTAGCAATGATCGGATCAGATCCACAAACTCCTTCTGCAAGATGCTGCAAGAATCGGCGATGTGGTGGCGATCTGAGGAGGCTTTTTCCACTCCAGCGAGTCTGCAGAGGCGCGGCATGATGCATGCGTTGACAAATTTACGTAGAGTCTCGAGAGAGTCTATACCGTTTCGCCAGTTCAGTGGTGGCAGCGTTGCTGGGGCTTTGCCTAGCACACCTGGAACGCAGAGAGCTGAAGCGCTGCATGGCGGCAGCCGGTGCAGCGCTCCGGCTTTCCCCCGAGTCCTGGCAGGCGCAGGGTGAATCTGCTTAAGTTCCACTTGCTTTCATTCCGGGGCATCTTTTCTGATTCTGAGAGGCCTTTTACGCTCGTGGGACGTGCTTCCTCCAGAGTGGAGACCTTCCACAGGCGGAACAAGACCTTGCAGAAGCATGGCGACTCCGGGCGAGGATGCCAAAGTCCGACCAAGAGGTGGCCGCCGTCGCTACTAGAAACTACGGAACACAGCACGAATCCTCGGAGGTGCTGTGGGCCCGCGTTGAGACACTCCGGCAGCTGCAGCGGGAGGAGGCGGCAGCAGCAAGGCGGATGCTTGGATCAGGTGCAGCTCTTGCAGATTTCCTGTCGTTGCTGTATGGCGGGCCGCCTGCTCCCAGCCGGCGCACGGAGCTGGGAATTGCCATTGTGGCCAGGCACGAGGACCCTGGACACGATGGACTGACACCGACCGGACTCAAACAGCCGCAAAATGGTCTTCTGCACTTTGTCCAAGAGGGGCCGATGCCACATGCCTTGCTGCTGTCCTCTACGGTAAAGTTTCGAACAGGCGATTGCAACGACGGTGGTGGCCAAAGTGCAGGACATGAACGCACAGGAGATGATCGAAGCTGGGAAGGCCGGGTCCACCAGAAACTGCCATGATGGGCTCTTTTCAGGACTTGTCGAGAACTGCCTGGGCCTTCGCGGAATCCTCGGACCTGGAGACGCAAATTGCTGACGACTGAGCACGGTTTCTCCGAGGCAAATGCTCGCATCAAGCATGAGAAGCTCATGGATGAAATCTCTTGGGAGGTCAGAGGGCTCGTCCAAGTACTCTGCTACCGTTCAGGTGCTTCAATGCGAAGGCATGTCATGGCGTGGCCCACCTCAAACAACTGCAGAATATATGTCACCTCATGATTCAATCGGTTGGTTTGTAACTTGAGCCTAATCGTGAAGCGAGTCGTTTCTCTGTTCCACAGATTTCTGGCCTCCCCAGCCCATGTCATCCCGTGCTTGCCGAGCAGCCCACAAGCATCGCTAGCTACGTGCAATTTTACTTATGTTAACGATCTTAAATAGCATTATTCCATCTGGGCCTCGGCCTAGCCGAGCGACTTGATGCTAAGTAGCTTGAAAATATAGTCTTCTCTCCAAAGATCAAGCTGAATTCGAGCCGCCATGGTCATGGCACGACCAGACCTGGGCCTCGGCCTAGCCGAGAGAGGCCTGCCAGCTCTACGGAGGCAATTTCCTCACGTAGAGGCAGGGAGTTAGGGGCTTTTTAGGAGACCTAAAGCTACCCTAAACTCAAGAGCGTTTGTACAATTCAAGAGCACAGGAAAGCACCGCAACGGTCCGAGAGAGAGAGAGAGTGAGGTGAGAGAGTGAGAGAGAGAGAGAGAGAGAGAGAGAGAGCCGTGACAGGCCGATGCCTTGAACCTCTTCCTTGAATCGAGCGAGGAAGGTTCGGGCCTGGCGGATGATGCGTTGGCTGCCTTGGCGGACAGCGGCTCAGGAGCTCCCAGTGAGCTGAGCTTTCTCTGAGGATGCAACGCTGAGGACATGGAGCGAGAAGCCGTCGCTGGCAAAGAGGATCAGTTGCTTTGCCTTGCATTATTCCTGTTGCCGTTCTGAAGTCGGGTCACGACGCACCGGGGAATTTTCTTGCACGCAGGTTTGGTCATTTGCCAACCCGTGGCTGCCGGGTGACGAGAAGAGATGGCTGTGGGTCGCTGCAGGTGCCAGGAAAGCCCTTGATTCGTAGCCGTCGTAGCCGAAGCGAAGGAATCTGGTTGTTGCGGTGGCCACCCGAGCTGTTTTCGACTCTCCTGTACCTGCCCTCGAAGCCCCATATCATCAAACCCTCAGTCTCCCTCCCTCAATTACCCCGAGCACCCCGTGGCTTGCTTGCAGGTCATCTTCGAGGGCGGAGAGAGCCCACCTCATGTCGGCACCGTCTTGTCGATGACTGGCTTGGAAGAGCTGGCGAAGTGCGAGAAGGAGCTCCGAACAGACTTAGCACTTACAATAAGCACTCTTGATTGAACAGCAGCGAACATGAGAACGGGAAAATGGAATGTAACTAATGAGGCTTCCTTCTGTCGGATCACACGTGTAGAACGACGCCCATGTTCCGTTCCTGAGCCGGGTGCCGGACTGCACAGGTGCTGCAGGCCGGACTTGTCCTTCCGACCGGTGAGGTCCTAGCGCTTCAGACAGGCTGCAACCCGACACTTGGAAGATTTCGAAACGCAGCCATCTAGAATGCGCTGCACATCTCGGCACCTTCTGAGGACCAGCTTTCTGCTGCAAGAGTTTGGCATGCACGAACTGCGGGTCTGTAGCGGCAGTGCCCAAGAGGTTGAGCGCTGCTGGTTCATGGTGAGAAGCTCGTCACGGTAAGGGGGATCCACACTCTGTTTCTGACCAGTGTTTTTTGGGGCATCGGTCGTCGTAGCTCAGAGCCTGGCTCCCAGGCTCTCCCTTGGGAGAGTATGGCGAAGCTCTTGATTTGTTCAACGATGCGTAACTTGGAGGGGCACAGCGACAGTCATCATGAGGCGGTTTTTGCTTCGCATTGCCAGCCCATGCCTACAACTCGCGTGAGCTTTCCAAAGGTACGATTGGGTCTGGGATGGGGCCTGGACATCTGACCTCGAAGACTCCATTCTCAATCTCTTAGTCGCTCTGGATGAGCGCTTCGAGGCCGTCGCAAATGGCTCCGGTGGCTTGGTCTGCACAAGGAGGGTCAGTCCTTACCCTTGATCCCGAGACCTTCAATATCATCGTCGTGATATGTAGCATACTTACACGGCCCCCATGCTGTATACTGTATGCTTTGGTGAAAGCATGATCAACAGCTATGTTGCACTCATGCTGTCAGGTGGGTTCATGGCTCAGTCATTGATGTCCACCTTGTCATCGCCAAAGAAGCGCATGGAGAAGAATTTGTCGAAGGCTTTGGAATCACAGGACCCTGAAGCCAGAAACAGATGGTTTCGACTTGTGTACATGCCCAATGTAGTGTGTCTTGAATGACAACTGAAATGCCCTGCGTTTCCCCTGCATGTTCTCGGTTCAAGACAAATTATGCGAAGAGGGCGTTGACCCAGCCCGTGCCGGAGTTGCATGGCCAACTCCCGTGCTCCATATGCGTGATGACTACTATGAGATTCTGGGACTCCAGAGGGACGCAACTGCCAGGGAGATCGTGCGCGCTTTCCGCCGGGCTTCTCTAAAGGTCCACCCTGATAAGGTGGTCTTGGCGAGCGAGTCCGAGCAGCTGTGGGCAGCCGAGAGCTTCGCTGCACTGCGGGAGGCGTACGACACTTTGTCCGATCCGAAGCAAAGGGAGAGATACGACCAGAGGGCAAAGTGGATGTCCAGCCACCCTGATCAAGTTCGCCCGGCCACGTGCAATGGCATTTTGTTGGGGGCTGACAGAGGGCTCATGGCGATGGCACAAATCCCGCAGCGAGCAGCCACAGCTGGCACAGGCACCAAAGCACAGGGAAGATGGGATTGGCCATCACCGAGCATCGAGACCACCAGAGTCACCAGAGCTCCAAGCCGGGGTGCAAGCCGTGGCGTTTCGGGGTTCCCAGGCCTGTCCTGGGGTGCTAAGCCAAGCAGAAACCTTAGCAGGCCTGGTTCCAGGGCAGGAGCTGAGTCTCTGAAGCTTGATCCACTTCGCATGGTCCGGGTCCAGCGCCCAACACGGAATGTCGCAGTCTCTGCGAATAGCTATGAGAAGACGTTTCTTCCCTTAGAGTCGATAGAGTCTATGTGCCGCTTCGAGCGTGCAAAACACGGCCATCTGCTTGCAGCCTGCAGCAATCCCCTCCCTGGTCGAGGGCATCCTTGAGGAAACGCAGCTGGAGAGTGCGGAGGTCGTTAGGTCATTAAGACTTAGGACCGGCGTGCCAAAGCGCAGTGAACTGGCCCCAAGTGGGCCCCTTTGACTGGCGAAGTCAGTTCGAAGGAGAACCTGAAGACTTGAAAGCTGTACAGGGTGAATTCAACCATGGACTTGTCAGTTTGTGTGTTATGGGAAATGCAACAGGAACGAGTTTAGAGCGGTTGGCCTTTCATCTTGCGTGCAAGAGCCAAGTATGGCCAAGTTCACGCCTGACAGGACACCCTCGCTTTGGGCCGGGCGGTGGGTTGCGTACGGGCATTCATCCTGGGCCAGAGCCTGATGGACATGTTTGCCCCGGCTGGTCAGGCATCGGCCGAGGGCTTAGGGCTTAAGGCCCAGGTTTTGGGATCGAGGGTTTTAGGATGTTTTAGGGGTTAGTTGACGGCTTTCGGGATACCTCGTTTCATTGGTTTTGGTGCAGCGCAGCGAGCACCAACTTCTGTGCAGGATCTGCAAAGCAGCGCTTTCTACCAGAGCATCATGTCGTTCGAGCGGGCTCGGTTGGAGGCGGGGCACCTCCCTAAGCACCGGGCTCAGATAGGCCCGCGGTATTTGGTTCCTTTAACACAGGGCCGGGTCTTCCGAATGATTCGTCTTCGGGCTTACAGCTGCGAAGGCTAGCTTCAGAGTTGCACGAGTCGCGATGGCGCTTCTGATGTTCAAGAGTGACTTCCACCTAGCCTTGTGCTGTTGACAGGCTTGCCTTGCATGGAGGGTAGCATCACAGCACATTGCAGGGCGATCATAGATGCCCGCGAAAGAGTCTATGAACTCGGCTTTGCTTGTCCGTGAGCTGTACCCTTCAGGCAGCTTCCGTGTCGAAGCGCGATGAGCTTCAGCAAGCGCTGCGGCGCCTGGTCCTTGCGGCAGATGCCCACGTGGCTGACTTGTACAGTTCTGGTAAGGGTCAGGACAGCCCAAACAGCAGACTTGGCTTGGCAAACTTGGTTCCTTGCAGCAACCACGTGAGCATTCGCAGATCCAGGACTTCATCAAGCGATGGAGCGGTGGACTTCGCTCAGAGATATCTGCCATGCTGGAGGGCTCATCTATGCACCCTTTGCCGTTCCAGCAGATGAGAGGACCATGCCGTTCTTGTGAGATGCGCCGATGCCTTCTGTCAAAAGCACAGCTCTCATCAGGAGGAGGTGGCGGCTATGTTGCGGACATGATGGCCCTTTGGATTTCGTGTTTGGCTTTCTTCCGCTCGCTGTCGTCGGAGACGGTTAAGGGGGACATGTTGCCGCCGCCGTCCGTGTACATGTTGCATTTACTGCAACTCCGTTACAGCTGAAGTTACTCAGTTGGACCGAGGCCTCGCCTGCTTTGTCGAGAGTGAGTGCTGAAAACTCCGTTACAGAGAGCGTCCTCTCGTGGAGTCCGTGGCGCTTGTACGTGATTTCCGAGGCCTCCATGGCCGAGTCCTTCCATGGCCCCGGTGGCCACGGCCGGGCGGAGACGACCGAAGCCATGACCACTCTGCCACCTCAGGCACGCACGTGCGCCCAGTCCAAGTGAAATTCACCGGACGAGCAAAGGAAAATCACACTCTCCCGAGACTACTTCCACCATTACCACCGAAGTAGCATCAGCGTCCTAGTAAGCCCGAATATGATGATGAGGATGGGGGTAAGGATAAGGATGAGGATGATGATGATGATGATGGTGCTGATGATGATGACGATGATGTGCTCTTCTAGCTTCTAGCCGCATTTTCAAGCTGGGTGGGGTCTCTTAGCTAGCTTTCCAGACTGCAGCCTGGCAGCAGAGCAATCTCTTTAGAGATGTGATGATGAAGTGGCTCGTGCCGAATATGTCAGACCTCACTACTCCTGTGAGCCTCTGCAAGGCCACATTTTCCATAGCCCAGTCGAAAATGACACGCTGGACTGAAAGCCTTGTTGACGAGCAAATTTGCCGCCTGGATGAAGAAGACGCTGCTGGGCGGTTGGCTCGCAGACTTTTGTGTCATCGGTTCCGACCAGCCAGGCATTGGTAGCCCCATGGCGCCCTGCGAAATCCACTCCAGAGAGCCAGGGGTTGACGGCGTCCTTGCAACGCTTCACAGTACATTGAGTTTGGGCTTGGGCTATGTTTCCTCACAAGGCGCCAGCCCTGTTACATGCCAGCGATGCGTTTGGCTGCTGTGCGATGATAACCGCAAGAGCTGACAACTAGCTGTGTCAGGCGATGGCTCCGAAACATCTAAGCTGGTGGCCTTGCTTGATCGGGTTCGTGCATCGTTGCCACTGCACGCTCAACAGGCTGGGTGTTCGTGGCGGCTGGTTTCAGCATCACTCGTGTGCCCTGAAGTTGTGGTAGTCTTCTCGTTGCATAGGCATAGGACTGTACTTCGGTTTGGCCTCTGACAGAAAAGTGTGTTCGACTTCATTAAAGCGGTACCTTGCACTCTTCTGGCAACAACATAAAGACATAAAGCAGGTGGCATACCGACATGGGGCGTAGGGCAAACAAGCATGAGGATGCTGCATTGCTACATGCCTCTGATGTGGCTATATCCCTATGCGGACTTGACAGGACTTTCTACAGGACAAGCGACGGCGTGATCGACTGAAGGATGACTCTTGGTATGCAGCAGCGACCAACCGATGCAAATGGGGTCATCGCTGGTCCTTCAAATGATCCTTCAACGAGGTCTGTCGTGTTGTGCGGGCTGCCCGGAAGAAGGGCCAGCGACTGAAGCTCTGCGTGAACTTAAACTTCACCAAGGCCAGGAAAGAGCTTGCATCTGCTAGTTCAGTCGCCCATCATCCAGCGACACTGCCGGAAGGCGCTGAATGCCCTGCGTGAGCATCATGAGGACACGCTTTGATCCGTCACAACTGCAGATGGCAGAAGAGGGTACGCATGGCAGAAGGTGTGCAGCCGTTCCTGCTGAGACATGCCCCAGGACAGTTGGGTCGGCCCTGCTCTGGAGTCTGTTTGGGATGTTATGCAGCGCCTCAGCTCAAACTCTGTGCATTTTGCAGTGGTTCCATGCGAACATCAGGGTTTGATGGGCGCAGGAAGATGAAGCGGGTGTTTGGGTTCGAGCTCTGGCTGCATGAGGCCGGCAGACTCCAGCAATCTTGAAAGCATCAGCCAACTGGGTAGTTGTCAAAAATTATGGTCCCTTTTGGGGTACCCTAAATAGTAGGTGCCGTATTATAATAAGGACCCAAAAAGGGACCCTAATTTTGACAACCACCCACACATTTTTTGGAATCACAGTCAGTTCATTGGCAGGAAGGGCAAGAGCCCCAGTTGATCGCAGCGGACTTCGGCCATGCCCATACCTTCGGCCGCGCTTACTATGTGGCCACGCGATTCTTCGATCGTCCTTCGGCCGAAGGATGGCGACAATGGTGCGTCCAAACCTTTTGCACTTGTGCCTATCATGATGTATAGTAGGTTAGAATACAACAGATCGTTGTTACAGACCACCCCATGCCTCGCCTGAGCTTCGAGTGCGAGTGCTAAAATCTAAATATGATACAAGAGATAATTCTAATGTGGTATATACTTTCATGATGCTAATGATCATGAAGAGAAATGTAACCTTAGACCCTAAACCCTAAACCCTAAACCCTAAACCCTAAACTCTAAACCCTAAACCTGCCTCTGGAGGCAAACATCGAACCCTGCAGCCTGGCTTCGTCTTGGCCTACGCAGAGGCAGCCTCCTGCCTGGATGTCTCCGATGGAAGCAGTAACCAGAGAAGAAAGCGCACCCTACCGTTTTATTATGTTACACTGAATCTAGTATACTATTAATTTTCCATATTATATGATAACATATGATATAACCATTATAATGCAAAAATATGATATAGCAATTATACTACAAAATGCTATCTTTGAGGAATGCCTGCGCCGTGCCGGCTTCGAGCTTTGGGACCTCGGCGGCGCGGATCATTCCCCGATGATGCAGTACAAGCCGCAGGTGGCCATGGCAGCTTGGCGTCAAGCCCAATGATGTAGTATGAGGATGTATTGCGACATAATGCAGGATGTAGTATGGTACAATATGCATATACTATGTAATCATGTGACATCTCTGGTCCCAACTGCGAGGAGATGCACCGGAGTGAATATCTGCTTCGCCTCCGGGAAATTGCGCGAGCTGAGTATGCGGCAATTCCCGAGGACTTTGGCAGATTGAGGCATAGTTCGTTAGAGATAAAGGCCGGACTGACGGGGGCGGATGTTCCGGTGTGTCGAACTCTGCATTCAAAGCAGTCACAGTTTCTCCTCAGCCTCATCTGCTCTCTGTCTACTTGTTCTCTGAAGCACCCTCTGTGACCTTGACACATATCGTTGTAATCCCCGTGTGGTGTGCTCGCATGTAGTGAAGTCGGGCCGCACTAGTCTTCACTGGCAGCATCCCAACCACGAGATCCATCGTAGCTTGGCCCCAGCTTGCATTTGCAGGCGGCTCAGAGGCACCGAAGCTCGCAGTGAAGAGCTACGCAATACTGCAAAGAAAGTGCACTCGGACTGCGGCCGGCAAAGAGCCCGCTCAATCTCATACTAGACTTGACTGGCTTGTGATGCAAGCAGGCTTGTGGAAGTTGCTTCGGTGCGAGACATAAAAACACACCAACGTATCATGACTCTATCGAGGTCTTGAGAGTCGGATCCGTTCCTTGGCCGCGTGTGTTGCAGCAGCAAGCCCGTAGAGGATCAAACGACATCTACCCCGTCTTTCGCTGAGAGCCAGCAGCAGCTTGCTGGCATTTTTCTGGGAGGATGTCACGTAGTGCCGAGAAAATTTGAACTGGGGAGTCTAGCACAGTCGGAGGCGGAGGGTGTCTGTTGCTGGCGCCGCTGAAGCTCTTTTTGTAAAGGGATAGCCTTCACCTTCCCGAGATGAATTTTGCAAGGCTCTCCAGGTCTAAAGTCTAAACCACTAGCAGCTCCATAAGTTGACAGGAAGCCTCTGGCAGATCTGGCTGCTGCACCGCCACCCGGGGGCGAGCGCGTTCCCGTGGGTGTGGTCTTCGAGGCAACAGCCAGCAACAACCACTCGACCTGGGTTTGTCGCTTTCGCAGCTCGAAGACGGCAGCTAAGTGTAGCTTTGATCAAGCAAGCTTCAACGACGCCGTGATCGTTGCAGGATCTCTCGGAGGATGACCTCTGGGGTGCTGCCGCCCTAAAGGCGGAGACCTCCACCTCCAAGTCAAGCAAAGCGCCCAAGGCCATGCCGCCGACCGCAATGAGTGGAGTGTTGTATGTCTCAGACGCCGGGGCGGGGGGGGGGGGGGGGG
>CAJNDV010003448.1:49056-99091 GCA_905221635.1 Symbiodinium sp. CCMP2456
CACGCCGCTGGCTACTACTACTACTATTACTACTACTGCCACTGCAACTACTACTGGTAGTACTACTACGACGACTACTACTACGACGATGACTACGACGCGACGACTACTACTACGACGACGACGGCGACGACGACGACGACTACTACTGCTACCGCTGCATTTACCACCACTACCACCACCTTTCAGACTACGCATAGTTATGCTAGACTTACAACTCATGCCATTCATGCTCTAGCTACTGCTATTGCCACGGCAACGCTGCCGTTCCTGCTACTACTACTCCAACGTACACCTAATGCTATGCTTGCGACTTTTGCTCGCGGGGTTCTTCTTCTCCTCTTATGACGGCGGTGGCTTCTAACATTGCATAGCAGGTCATGGCAAAGATCCAAAGCTTTGGCAACCAGGACCTGTCCAATACTTCGTGGGTGTGGGCCCCAGTCATGTCGGCAAGCAGGAGGAAGCCTATGGCAAAAGGTCTGGTAACCTGGATCCCGTGCGCTTAGCGAGGATGCCGATGCCTACGCGCATACCAGAAACAACCGAGAGTTCACACCGATGGTTGACGAACAGCGGCCGAGGCTTTTGCAAAGATGGCTGTTTCAAACGTGGGGACCCCTGCCTGGGATTGTGTCAGAGTGTCTGGTATGGCGTCAAGCTTGCCTTAGGCTGACTTCCTGCCGCTCTATTGTCAGGCGATGATGATGACAGCAATCGGGAAGAAGTTGGTCACCATGGTCAAGGAGAGGATGCAGCCTGCATGGCCCCGGTCACGCCAGCAAGCAAAGTCTCCTCATCAGGACTTGATCCCGCAGGATCTGGCAAACACCGTGGTGGCCCCAATGCATCGCGTGGGGTCCAACGACCCCCGAAAAAAGGCTGTTCAAGCGGCTGAAGCCTCAGAAAGGACTTGATCCGATGTGCTATACAAACCAAGGCATGGGCCTTTGCCACCCTGGGTCTTCCCGACAGCGGCTTGGCTGATAGTGTTCCCACGTGAGGTCAGGAGAGATCTGCAGAGCAATATAAACGAGGTGACCTCATGGACCAGATCTTGCTGGAGGCCCGCTGTTCTACAGATTTCAGCAAGTGCCCCCATGTCCAGACTCGCTGAAGTTCAGGTTATCGCCAAGGTGAGCGATTTCTCCACGCAGAACCTGGCAAATACTGCCTGGGCATATGCGAAGCTGGGATCCCAAGAACGCTTCGATTTACAGCAATTGGCTTCGAGATGCATCTTGGCCATTCTTGCAGGCTTGGGCTCTGGAATGAGCGGCTTATGCAGACGTGGCGTACTGAGTTTGGGCCATTCGCGGCACGAGACGCAGTGTTCTGCATGAGATTGAACTAGACTAGACATCACGAGATGCAGTGTTCTGCATGAGATCGAACTTGCAAGGCTTTCCCTGGCAATAGTCCGCAAGGCCATGTTGCTCGCACATGTCCTGCAATCGCTTTCATACATCAGTTGTCGGTCCGGTGTTCCGTATCGGGTGCAGGTTAAAGACTTCGATGGGCAGGCATGGAATCATGTCGACAACCGTTGTTTTAAATCCGCAACGAGAGCGCCTTGGTCAGGGCCTGGCCAATGTGGCATGGGCTTATGCAGTACTGGGCTTCCGGAGCCTTGCCCCCAGGTTTCGATGGCCCGATGCTGCCTACGATTCCGCAACTACCAACCCCTATTGCTGCGCTATACAACCATACACCCTCGTTCATGAAGATGACAGATGATGTGAGACAAGGTTTTTTTTGTTAAAGGGATCTCCGCGAGCTGCAGGCAAGAGGCTCTCGGAAGCTCTACTCGCCGCTTCCCTTGAGAAGATCGAGGCGCAAGAGTTCGGGGCGCAGGACCGTCCGCCCACAAAAAGGTTTGTCGGAAGGCCCAAAGTCTTCAACTGCGTCCATTCGCAGGAGTTGGCTAATCTGGCCTTTGCCTTCGATGTCACTGGCGACGAAGATCGTTTGCGAGCCTTCCTGGAGGCCCTTGTTGAGTCTTCTTCGCAGCCGGTGTGCTTAGAACTTTGGGGGTCTCTTGCTTGAGAGGCCGCGGTGCCTCGCTTCCTTTCTGTTGATGGTTTCTCGGATGCTGCAGCTGCATCCTCAGATATTAGTTGACTGAGAAATTTAATTTGTCAAGTTCAACGAAGTA
This sequence comes from Symbiodinium sp. CCMP2456, assembly GCA_905221635.1. Classification (NCBI taxonomy): domain Eukaryota; class Dinophyceae; order Suessiales; family Symbiodiniaceae; genus Symbiodinium; species Symbiodinium sp. CCMP2456. The sequence continues at coordinate 51,212 of CAJNDV010003448.1, forward strand.
AAAGCAGTGTCAGCATGGCATAAGCGTTCCGGGTGAAGGGCAAGACGAAGGTCAGCGTCTTCCGCAACGGATGCCATGTGCGGGTGCTGTGGTTGCACGCCACAACGATTTTACACCAGTACAATCCAGCACACAATAACAAGGAAGCGTATACATGGGCTTACTACGCTCGCACCTCATAGGACTGCGTATGCCTAGTATGTATCTTCGTAAGCAAAGCCCGAGCGAAGAAAAGGATAGATATCATATACAGATAGGTACTCAGACGCCTCGCCCGGATTATCCAAGCTGTGAGAGATATACATCTACATGATCTATGTAAGCACGGATGCATGCGGGCACTTAATTATGCATGTCTGTATGTGGTAGGGGAGACGCAAACCTGGTCTGTGGCTGTTCGAGCAGGTGTGTTAAACAAATGTATGTAGGAGGGACGGAAGCAAGGAAGGAGGGGAGGGAAGGAAGAAAGGTGGGTACAATTTTATTGCGTGTTTTACATACATGCATGCATACATACATACATACAGGCATCCATCTACCCATCTATCTGCCCAACTACCTATTTGTCTGAATAGATGTGTTTTTTAGTGTCAAAGTGTGTGCGTGTGTGCCTTTTGTCCGCCCGTGTGAATGTATGTGCCGAACCCACTGACCCAAAATGTCAGGAGGTTAAAGTAGTGTCTCATAGATCTTCAAAGCTTGCGTCATGACACGAAAACGACTAACGGCAAGGCAGAGACAGACATGTGCCCGAACACGATGCCAGCTTAGAAGAACCACGCAAATCATATAGAATGCATGCGTGTGCAAATACAACCGTGTTTGTACATGTACTTGGTGCAACCACCACTGAGATGACCCTTTTGCAAATTGAGTGTTAAAGCACTAGAGAATGGCAGTCAGCAGCTTAGAACATCCCATAATGCTGTATCAAGTCACAAACTAAGGAAACCTTTGTTCGCATCAGCAACGTACGGGCTGGGAACAGTGCGCAACATTTGTAAAGCCGCAGTTTACCCAGCTACGGCGGAGAACAGTACCAGAACTGTTTGCACCAGATCCAAGCAGAGACCGCGTGCGTGCAGCAAGGAGAAGTGCAATTGTAATCCTATGCATTCATGTTCATGTAAGAAACCATATCTCAACTGGCAAAGTAATATTATAAGGAATTGGAACCTTCCGACTTCATGTACAGAAGACGACTCGTGTGTGTGCGTGTAGAGATGAGTGGATGGTGTCATGTAGAAAAGCAACGCAAACGCAACGAACAAACTTAAAGCAGGCATAGATACAGGCAAAACAAGGAAGACCATGCCGAATCAGGCGCTGGTACAGCCAAGGCCAGTACTGAGCTCGCGAACATCGTGGCTCGCCACCGGTTTCGAAGCAGAGGCCACTGGCTCGGTGACGCCGTATGTCTAAAGGCTTGGGCTGGCTCACGGCTGCACGTCAAGAGAACTTTTGTGTCCTTCGACATAATCTGTTTTGCAAGGTGCGGAAGAATTAGATGTGGAGTTTCGCCAGCGCTTCTTCCACCCTGTCTTGAGGGCATTGCAGAAATGCCTGGAGCTCGATGCAGAGGCACCAGAGATGCCACCGCCGAACTTGTTCACGTCTCCAGGTGCGACGCCCGGAGGAGACTCTGTGGAGGAGTCTGACAAAATCGTCGAGGAGCTAGCGGAAGAGGTGACAACAGCCGGAAGCTGGGCAAATTACGGGCATGCCTTTGTAGCCGCCATGCAGAGTCACCCCTACCACTTGAGGACTCACAAATTTTGGTGACTTGGCTGAAACAACTCAACTACGTTTTTTCCGCGAAGCTGCAGGCACGCACACAGACTGGCATGTCGGCCGACTGCTCTCTGCTGGCCCAAGGTTACGTCTATGCACGACAGGCCATGCAAGAGCTAGGCTGGAAGCCTTAGTGTGACTTCCCGCTGCCCACCAGTTATGCCTGAAGCTTCAGGTTTTCGGATATGCGACGGGAGCCAACGCCCTGAATGGGTGACGGAAGCCAGAGCGTTGGCAAGAAGCCAGCTGGAGGAATGGCGCATTCCCGGCACCGAAAACATTGTCGTCAGGTCCCCAACGACTTCTCCAAATGCTTTGTGCGATTGTCAACTCAAACGACGCAGCTTCAGGCCGTAATCTCGTACGAGCTGCACTACAGTGCCTTATCTGGCCGAGAGCAAGTTGAAGTACAGAATTGTTTCCATGACCGTCCTGACTGGCAGCTTGCGACATGCTCCGTGCTTTCCTCGCTCTCGACTGCTCAGAGGCGGTGAGGTGCTGCGGCGCGAGCCCACAGTGGTCACGAGCGGATGGGCCGAAGGCGTCCACGATGAGGTCAAGGCCCAGCCTTCCGCCGGAATCCCGCCTCCTTCCCCAGCTCTCTGGGCCCGTGGGCACTGCGTGGGTTTAGGGTTCCATCCATCACCATCAGCTCAACCTACTCCACCTGGTCAGGCCATGTTACGGCCGGTTGATGCCCGGGGTTGGTCCTGCGAGTCCTACTCTGAACGAGTGGCGCTACTGGAACTCATTGAGGCGGGACCCGGAAGCTCGGACCATGCATGAGGTTTCTGTTTGTGATGCTGCTTAGAAGCGAGACGTGCGCACGTGTTGAGGTATCTAGTCTATGCAAGTTGCAGTATCACCATATCCGTGGACTAGGGTAGAGTTTAGTCGTCCTCGCAGTTGCAGCGAGGATGTTTGAGGTTCGGAGGGCAACTGTATTGTTGCATCTTTGATGGCTGGGAGGCCTCCCAATAAAATCATGGGGCTCCAGTCTGTTCAAGTTCGCCTCAAACAGGGGAAGTCCCTAAACCCTAAACCCAAAACCCTAAGTGAGCTGAAGCCTGTAACAGGACTTGATAGCCTAATTGGCATGCCTTAAAATCTGAGGTATGCCTGCACAGTCACAGACCAGACATTACCCTGCAATGCGGGCTTGTCCTTGCTAAGTAGGAGGCAAAAAAAGACGCAGCTCACAGCAGAACCCAGCCAGGCTGCCAGATGCAAGTTCGGCGATGAGTCCGTGCCGGAGCTGACGGGCTGGGTCCGGATGTATCACTCGCATCACACAAGTGTGCAGCTGAAGCTGCAAGAGAGGGGCGGGCATCAGTCAAACCCGGTGAGGCGTTTGCCTAGGGCCTTGAGCCCAGTCTCGTCCGATACTGGATATGATGCTACTTGCAACCGAGGACGGGGCTTGGAGTGTTTTGCCAGTTTCGTCGCCACGTCCCAAAGGCAACGGGCCTATCGATTGCTTTTACGTCGCCTTTTTGCGGTGGCAAATGTGTCACCGAAGCTCTCCAGGTCAGCTTGGACTTGGACTTCGATGGAGCCTGGTACACATGGGCGGGCAACCCTCGTCCGTTAACTTTGCTCTCCGATGAGCCCAACTTGCATAAAGATTCCCAGTGGACCAGGTCTGATCTTTGCGCATGTCTCGGCTATCCGAGGAAGAGAGCCTCTACTACTACGGCTGAAGCCAGTTGTTGGTTTTCCACGACAGCGACTGGTTGACGAAGAGCAGTGATCGATTGTCGCGGCGAGCAATCGCTGTCAAATGCTTCCTTGTCACAGCAGCGCATCGGAACTTGCACATCTCAAAGGCTCATGTTTTTTATCGCGCAGCTTTCGCACTCAACCTCTTGTCGCGTCTGTCTGGCAGCGACATGCGGCTAGCAGCCCAATGGACTTCTGGAACGCACAGCACAACGACCCAACCATATTCTACAGGGAGCATGCAGGGTGCTTACTCGCCCAAAGCCGATGGATAGCCGGCTATCCTCCAAGACCTCCACAGCGAGCTACACGACTGCCAGGGGGAAAGAGAGGTTTGAGGTTCAAGGGCTTGGACAGGCGGTCACATGTGATCGGTGGTCGGTGCCGAGGTGGAGCAGGAGCATACTCCCTGGAAGTGTCCCATCTCCGCCAGTCAGCGTGACCCAGACGCAAACCAAGGGATCCTCCACCATAGTAATTGGAATACAAATATATATATATATATATATATATATTTATAAATTTTAATATATATATATATATATATATTCCGGATTTGCCTGGAGGAGATCGGTGAAATGGGACCTGCCTCGACTGCGCGACAAGCATGACGAGAGAGGGGACACTTCGCAGAAGTTAGCCATGTGTGCAGTATAACGTATGGTGAAGTGTTAGCCTTTTCTGGTACCTGGTACATGCTATGCATAACTGCACGGTAGCTTGTCATTGCAGACAGCAGGCGATGTTTGCAAGTTGCGTGAGCGGTTGAGCAAGAGATTCAGTTGACTCCCCAAGGTGACCAAGCAAGAAGCTTTTTGCTGGATTCTATATGGTTCCTCCTTGGTGCCTTGGATTGACGGAACGGGTGCAGGACGTTGCTGTTGCTTGTCGCCCCAGGCTACTATAGCCATGCACTTCGCGAAGGGACAGACGCTGCCACGCTTGCTGCTGGCTCTCTTTACGTATTGGCACCTTGTTTGTCATCATGGTGTGTGTGATCGGACCGCATGGCTAGCCATGGCATGTCATCTGTATCGAAATTTGCACCAAGGAGCCTTTATGCAGCATCCGCTGAATATGTTCCTGGGCGGTAATCCAGAACAAGGACCAACACAGGAACCATCGAAGAAGAGGAATTGCAGCAAGCAAAAAAGACGATATGATAAACAATTGCTGGAGGTGAGAGGCGAGACAAAGAAGCACACGTAAGCAACAATGAGACAACGAAGAAGCTGCAACTCCAAAACAGTCCACACACCCCGCTCTCCCCCACCGGATGTTGCGAGTTGGTCAGGAGAGGTATTGCAGAGGCTACGGCCTGCCCCGCACGGTCCTGCCTGAAAGACCTTCTCTGCTGCGCTCTTGCCTTCCTGAGTCTACCCGATTCAGTGCTGATGGATCAGATCATCGTGTGTTCTACATCCTGCCGCTAGGCTGCAAGTAGACACCACTCAGTATCGGTGTTATAGGGGCCTTAAGAATTAGAATAGGGTTTTGAGTCCCATTATACTCTAATCATACGACGGAACCCCAGCATAGTATGGTGTAGCGTACCGCAAGCGTAGTGACAAAGTCTCTAGCAAGCAGCACGCCAAAGAGTTTTCCAGCCGGAGGGGCCTCTTTCGTGTTCTTGGCGCTGCTCTCGCTCCATGCCTGCGATTGTACCGGAGCATGCGATAACGAAGGTTTCCATGATTCAAACATATTTCAAGTTTGTGGCCCTGCTCACTCTTCGTATCATAACTACACGTTGCACACGGGTCCTTTCATGGGCGCCCATTGTGACAACCGGAGTGCTTCCATCAGGCACACACCTGTCTAGAAGAAATTCAGTTCTGAATTTGCAGGCTGTCCGGCTAGAGACAAGCCAAAGGTGTTGGCTCCAAATATCAAGAGTGAGCCACGGGCAGCAAAACAAAGCAAGGCAGTTCAAGATTTTTCTGGCCCAGTTGTTATCCAGTCTGGAGGGATGCAGAAGTGGAAATGGATTCTCAGCGGGCTCCATGGCTTGGACAAAACGGGTGCCGAGTCTGGCATACTGCAGCAGCTCAGCGCGAGCAAGCGTACCTTACATCTGTTCAATTCCAGAACTGGTTCGCGACCAGGGGTATTCATTGCATTTTGTGACTCTTATCTCGCGAAGTCGCACGCCAATTCTGTCGCTTAGGGCACTGCTTAACTTGGGTACCCGTCGGGGCTCTGGGCCTACATTCTTCTCGGCCAATGGGGTCTAGAGACTGCTTGCTTGAGGCTGGCTATGAGCATCTTTTTCATGGACGTGAACTGGACAGGCGAAGTATCGTCCCGACATGTCCGCGATACCAAGACCGTCACACGCACGAGCGAGCAACGGCACTTAGAAGGCGATTTCAACTTCTGTCACCTTGCAAGTCCGGCTGGAGCAGCACTGCAGGTGATGTCTTGGCAGCTGGAAACCCAGACGCTCGAAAGTTGCACTTAAATGGTCTTGCGGCCTGTTACATGCTGAGACCTCGACGCATGCAGTCCAGCAGCTGTTTCGTTGTTGTCGATCAACTACCATGTTGTCAAAAGCATTCATGACCTGCTGCTCAGGATTGGACTGATGCACGCTCGAGTTGTTTCAGCTGGAGCGGGGCTGGGCTAGCGTTACCTGCAGCAATGAGGCACGTTTGCTACCTTCCACCTCGTTCTGAATGCGACAAGTGCCGGTCTCTACCTCTTCGCGGCAAGAAGCTCTGAACGGCTTTGCCAGGCACTTGTCATGAACCACGTTCCTAAAATTGCTCCCTCAGCCACTGTTGAAGGTGCTCTGCTGGATTGCCTGTGCACTGTTCTTCCCCAGGACGGTCTCTTTTGCCAAGCACATCTTACCACGAGATCTGTCTAGCAAGGACGTATGGCTTGCCGCAGCACAACCTCATTGATTCGATCACGAGGCAGCGTAATGCGAAGGACTACATTGGCTGCTGCCTGAGGGGGTTCCCTGTTTCAGGGAGACCGAGCGACCTGAAGTTTGCGCATCGGTTCAGGTCGGTCTCAGACTGTTATGATCACTACCCTCGCTTTGTCCTCGGCATGATTGATTCAGCACTTGCTTTTGAAGCATTCTGCCAGCTTCGACCGGAAGTATCATTGCTGGGCCCTGCTCCGTCTTTTCAGAGGCCTTGGTGGTGAAATGCATTACCAAGGGGGTCGAACCAGGCGGAGCAGTGCTGAGACAGGGTGCGTAATGCGTGCTGAAGCTGGCGTGGTGCAGGGCAGATACAGCTGGGCCACGAGAGCTTTTGGACCCTCATGTCCTCCCTGTTGCCACAGCCCCAGCAGAGGGGGACATTTCGTGGCCATCGGCCATAAAGGCAGTTGACTGAGCAGGTTGGTGCTGCTGGTCAAGATCCTGCTATACGATGTTCACATCGCGGAGCCTTGAGCGTACACAACTACACATTCGACTGGTGCTGCATGCCTGAAGAAGGGGGGCGAGTTGGTATCGCAAATGCCCTCAGGACACGAAGTGGCATGCAGTTCGGTGTGAGACCTCGCAACTGCGCCCAGCAGCATTTCTCAGCTTGGTTCCGGTGGCAATGGCGGGCGTGACTCAAGCTGCAACAGCTTTGACATCTCGTTGGCACCACCAAGAAAGTCCCTGCGAGAGTTGTGTGTTTGCGTGTGTGGGGGTCTCTCTTTGAGGTGATGATGATGGCAGCCGGCTCCTTCTTGGTGCTCGATGACGAGTTCAAGGCTGGGTCGTCTCAGGGCAAAGCGGAGAAGGCCGCAGTGCATTTCGCAGGACCGAGCGGCCAGTGCAGTTGGGAGCCGAAAAGCTGGGCAGAGCTTCTGCCAAGGCCGCTCGGGCCGCAAAGGCACCGCTTTTGCCACGGATCTGCGTTTGCTTTCCGATCGTGGTTTGGAGTCATGTCCTTAAGGCTTTGGTGTTTTGCTGCTCTCTGTGACTACAATGCGGATGCTTCACAACGAGCCACACGTCCCAGCCGTGAGCTGCAACAAGCGGCTGTGGTCATGTGGAAGGCCGGAGAAGGCAAAACACAGCTGCGCCGTCTCATCCTCGAAGCTCGCCATGCAGCCTTGCTCACAGGTCCAAGTTGCTGTGCAGCTGCTCTTCGCAGCCTTGTCTTTTAGCTTATCGGGCAGAATCACTGGCAAAGAAGGTCTCTACCTATGCGCCGGCATCTTAGATGTCCAGCTGTGTATATGTGGAGATGCGACTCTGCACTTTGAGACTCCCGGGAAAAAGAACTCGACAAATCATGGGGAGAAGTTTCGTCTTTTGTGAGACCCACATCCAAGGCGTTTCGTTGTGGAGCGTGGGTTTCTGTACGTTCGAGTATCATCTGTTGCTTCAGTGCGGTTTCCGAAGAACCCCCTTGTTTCTTGCCTTGCTCCAAGGTCATCCTGACCGCTATCCTCATTGTACTAAATCTGCTGGACGAGCTCGAAGAGCTCCACTCCTACCGCGGAAACTGGAAGGTTGTCAGTTGCCTCAGACTGTTTTGCCGGGTTCGAGTTTTGAAGTGGCTGTGTCAGATGTGTCCGGACAAGGTGCGCACGATCGGTGACTTGTAAGCAAGAGTCCCTCCATCGGATCTCTGGTGTTGACCTGCGGCGTGGTTGCCCTTTCATGGATGTTTATCTTCAGTGTTGTTCCTTGATGCCTAAGGCCAGCTGCATGGGATGACCAAATACATGAAAAAGGGGTCGCACACCTCCAGCGATGACATGCTGGAGTCAAAGGACCACGAAGTAAAGGTGTGACCTTGATTCGCTAAAAGCAGTTGTGAACAGTGACAGTGACAGGGAGCTGACTGAGTTTGCTCATACGGCTGCCGCCCTGCATGTTTGCTGCTGACTGACCACATCATGCTTCTCCGCAGCGATAGCACCAAGCAGGTTGCTATGTTGACAATTTCTCATGTCCACGACACCTCAGACAAGTGCTGAAGTAATTATGATTCTCCTTCTGATGATCGTACTCTGCCTTTCCCAGCGGCACCTGGCCCCGATGATCTGAACTGCGCTTCGATGAGAGGGGCGAGGCCGAGGGTGGCACAACGAGTCAGAAAGAAGCGAATACAGGCGGTATATATAAATATATATATACACATAGAAATAAATACAATATATATATATATATGTATATATACATACATATGCAAGCATACCTGTAGACACAAGACATTTGATAAACAACGGTCGGCAGAACCGAGAAGGAGCTTTCTCATGATAATGATATTCAGGCTGATAGTAGCAGGTGGTGAGATGGTGAGGAGTATCTTCCCGTCTGGAGATCGGGGCAGAGCACCTTGTCTCAGCAACACTCATGACTCTGCTGCCACGGTGTACTCTTCGTTTTCACGCGCCTTGCTCGCGAAGAGGTGTCTTTTCGGAACCATGAAGGCATGCGCTTGATCATCGGATCGTCCGTAGCAGGCTTTTGCATACTCTTGAAGATGCAAAATCATGCTGAGGTTTGAGCTTAACGTCCGGATACTATGGGGTGGGCAGCTCCTGTTGTGGCACAGGCCACCGCACCTGTTTTGTGTCCCCGGCAGGTCATAAACATCACCGGGGCCTTTGAGAACCCCATCTCTGGCGATGCCGACACCGTGGCACTTGACTCGGCTTGGGGGCTTGTCATCCTGACCACTGGCACGAGCTGACATGCAAAATCATGCGCAACAACACGGGGGCATGTTTCACACATAGAAACAGATAGAGCGCAGAGACATGAACTAGCATGTGCTTGTTTGCGCTGCTCGTCGGCTCAAGCACCGGCCTGCGTGAGGCAAGCCGGCGCAACTCCAGCATGTCTGCCATCTATGAGAACCTGAGGCAGCTCATCACCGTGGTAGATGAGCTGCGAGATGTGGGCCTGCAGCACTACATCAGCCTTCCGCGGATAGCTGCAATCGGGACCCAGAGCAGTGGCGGCTTGGTGTTGCGAAGTCAGAAAGTGGGCTCGGGCGTTAGGTTAGTCTTCCTAAGAGGATACGTTGACTGTGTCGTGCTTGCATAGTGCCACCGCAGCCGGTTTTCCAGCTTATGGCTTACTTAGCTTACTTACCGTGCTTGGTGCGAGGAAAGAGTTCTCTCATTGAGTCCATCGTCGGCCTGGACTTTCTGCCGCGTGGAGGGGGCGTTGTCACTCGACGCCCCCTGGAATTGCGTCTCGTACACTTGAACACCCAAGAGTACGCCGAAGACAAGGCTTGGGCTGTCTTTGACAAGGTGCCTGGCCTCAGGATCGTTTGGTATCAGGACTGTACTCTTGCAGGTGTGTTTCGCGCAGATAGTTCGTCGCGCAACTCAGGTCGGAGATAAGAAGTTCACCAACTTTGACGAGGTCAGGCAAGAGATCGAGCGCCAGACGGATCAAGTCGCAGGCTCGAACAAGGGGATCGTTAATGACCCCATCATCCTCACGATCTATGCCACAGGGGCACCAGACCTGACACTGATCGATTTGCCGGGGGTTACCAGAGTGCCGGTCAAGGGCAGTGACCAGAAAGAGGATATTGAGAAGCTGACGAAGGACATGACGCTCCACTACATCAACGACCCTCGCACGATTGTGCTGGCGGTGCTGCCAGCCAACCAGGACATGTCCGTTTCGGACAGTCTCCAGCTGGCCCGTCAGGTAGACCCACAGGGCCTGAGATCTATCGGCGTCATCACCAAGATCGACATCATGGATCAAGGAACTGATGCCGCATCCATGCTCAGAGGTGATGATGTGCCTCTACGCCTTGGCTATGTCGGGGTAAAGATGCGTAGCCAGCAAGACATTGTGAACAAGAAGCCGGTCAAGGACTCCCTTAAAGACGAGAAAGAGTGGTTTGACAATCACCGCATCTACAGCAAGCTGCCCCCAGGCATGACTGGAACTCCAGTTCTGATCGACAAGCTGACGCAGATTCTCTTCAAACATATCCGAAGGTTTCTGCCCGAAATCAAGAAAGAGATCAACGAAAAGCGGAGATCTGTCCAAGATCGCTTGGACGAACTTGGAGAGGGAGTGCCGCTTGAAACCGCAGAGAGGATCCAGGTGATGTGGACTTTGGTCACGGACTATTGTGAGATGTTCAAGAACACCATCAGAGGCAAGTATGACCGCAAGCTGCAGCGATACATGTGTAACCTGCCTGCGAGTGGCTCAGGGTCGGGTGGTGCGAAGATTCGCACCATCATGAACGATTTTCTGATAGAGTTCATGGAGACAAAGATCACGGCTGACATGTCCGATGACGACATTGACAAGGCAATCCGCCTGCACGAGGGCGATGCGTTGCCAGGATTTCCATCGCCAGATACCTTCGAGTTCTTGGCTCTGCCACACCTGCAGAAGCTCGCCATTCCGTCCGTGGAATGTGTGCACAACATCGCCGCAGCCCTGGACGTGCTGTCGCAGCGCATGGCGCATGCAGTGTTCCGGCGCTTCCCTCGGATGGCGGAGTCTGTTCTGAACATGACGCAAAACATCATCCAGCAGCAGAAGGATGAGACCAGAAAGATCGTGGAAGAACAGATTGCCTGTTATGTGGGCTACCTCTTCACGAACGATCCAGACTACTTGATCAACCATGGTTCCATGGAGCCGATGTACAAGAACCAGCAGCAGCAACAGCAACCTCCCCCACCAGTTGAGGAGGAAAAGAAAGAGCCAGGAATGGCAGAGAAGGGTTTTCAGCAAGTGAAAGATGCTACAAAGCAGGGCTATCAGAGTGTGAGCAACTTCTTGAAGAAGAGCGAGGCCCAAAGAAAGCAGCAGCGGTACAGCGGCCCGTTTGTTCTTGAGATTCGAAAGCGCTTGGATTCCTACTTCGAGCTTACCGTGAGGAACATCAGAGATTCCATTCCAAAGGCGATTGGCTTCTACCTCGTTAGAGCAGTGCAGGACAAGCTACAGTTTGAGCTTCTCAATGCTTTGAATCACCCAGACAAGTTGTCCGAGCTCCTCGGAGAGCCTCCCCACATAGTTGAAGAGAGGCGCACATTGAACAACCAGCTACAGGTCTTGATGAAAGCAAGCTCCGTCTTGACGAGAGACCCAACTCTCGCAGCCATCGCCTTTGAGGCAGAGGACGAGGCGGCGGCTCCTGCACCAAGCGCACCAAAAGCTGCAGCCCGCCCGGCAACCACCCCCTCGCCTGCCGCGCCCATGGCTGCACCCAGCACAGGCTCTGCCGTGCCCGTCTCTACAATGCCTTCCACCAAGGCTGCTGTACCCGCACCAGCCCCGAAGCCAGCAGGAACAGCGAGCCTCTTTGGCACACCTGGAGCGGGAGCCAGATCTACGCTTTTCGAAGAGGGTCAGCCCAAGCGCCCTGGCCCCAAGAACCCTTTGTTTGATAGCTAGGCCAATGCCACGTGCCTGGGCACTCAGCTGCTGTGCAGGGCTGGCAGCAAATCGTTTTCCCCGCCTTTGCCAGGGCGGAAAGACCTGCCATTGCAAGAATCGCTTTCTGGAAGACATGTGTTTGAAGAGCACGTGTTGATTTTGCCTACACTGCCTCGAGATGTGAAGGAGCTAAGCAGGCGACAGAAAAGATACTCTCAGCCTCCTCGATTTGCCGCTTGACCAGCGCGTGCGGAGCAATCCACGAACATCGTCGTCAGTGGTTTGTTGTAGAAACGATTCGGTGTTTTCAAGCCTCACTGCGTCGCACCGTCGTGCTGGTCTCCGCATTGGTTTTCTATTGCAGCTGCTCTTTCGTTTTGAAAAGGGGTTGCACAGCGAGGCATTCTTCTAATCTGGCTGCCGCCCTCACATCCATCCATCCCTCCGTCCGTCCGTCGGTCTGTCTGTCTGTCTGTCTGTCTGTCTGTCTGCGTGTCTGTCTGTCTGTCTGTCTGTCTGTCTGTCTGTCTGTCTGTCTGTCTGTCTGTCTGTCTGTCTGTCTGTCTGGGTGTCTGTCTGCCTGCCTGCCTGCCTGCCTGTCTGTGTATCTATCTATGTAGCTATCTACCTACATGTGTTCATGTCTGCGTGAGTATAGCAGTATAGCATGCAGACTGCCATCTAGGCCCCTGCAATGTATCTACGTTGTTCGCGAGGTGGACATGCCCGAGAGCCCCGCGGAGAGCATGATCTGACTTTTTGACTTTACGAAGCTCCTTGGAGGCTTTTGCCACCATCCTTTACACTTAGAACGTTGATGGAACGTGGCGCCCAATCAGCTCAGCGGAAGGTGTCGGCCCAAAAAATCGAGAGTGCTTCAAGCCTCCACTCGCGTTTGGTTGCCAGCCACGAAGATGGATCCGTGGTGCACTATGGCAATTCTAGTGATGGCGGAAACAGCAAGCCCTGTGGGGCAATGCTCGTTCTGCTGGCAACAACACCTCTTTGTGCCTGCTCAGCTGCACCCTTGACGGTGCCTTTATGCCTTGCGTGGCACCAGTGCTTCATAGCGAATGTGTGGTAATGTGCGGTGTGTTCAAGGGACTTGTTGCGATGTGGGCCATGGTCCGACTGGGGACTGCCCACCCTATTCATCCAGACTGCTCTCACAAGAGCGAATCAACAGTCTCGTCATGCAGCCGGATGCCGGGTGCTTGCGGTTTGTATGCAAGCCTTGTAATGCAAAAAAACCCCGATGCAGGAAGGGACTACACGCAGGCAAGCGCAGGCGTGCATTGCAGGGCATCGACGGACACCCCGAGCCCCAAGGATTTGGTTACTGAAGCCTTGCGCAGTAGGGATGCCGTCGACCCAGGCCTGTGTGCTTTGCCCCAAAACCCGGTTGCCGATATGCCTGCTGCATCCTGACATCCCCAGCTTGCCATGTCAAGGCCCCGAAGATCGCAGGCAAGTGCAGGGTTTCTCGGAGGCCAAGCTTCTGATGTAGCCTGTTTAAGCAAGTATCTGCAGTGACTCTCGCCAAAATGCCGGGCAAAATGCCGCAGCTGTCCCTTTCCATTAGCGCGCCAACTCTCATCGCAGGAAGTCTTGCGAGGTCACAGAGTGATGCTACACTCGTAGCACTAGTAGTGGCTGTAGCATCGGTAGTCATCCCACCTTAGCCTATCGCTGGCGCCAGAACCACGCCCCACGGGTAGCTGATATTCGTGGACGTAGCGAGTTCTGAATAGTTGGATACTCAGTTGAAAACAAGCCTGCCGACGTTTATTTTTGGCTCGAGTCTACTGGGAAACCCAACCGCGACTCGATACATTTCAAAGAAGGACGGGCATGAGATCTGCGGCGCTGCATGTGGCTTCTGTGCTTGTCATTCGACCGCAGCTTCAGCGTTTTCACTTTAATCGAATCGGCGTCTGGATCTCCTCGGAACACTCTAGGAGTCTGTGGAGCTTTGCAGACCGCGAAATAGAACCTTCGCCGCGTCATCTCCAAAGTACTTAGAAAGTAGTGACTGCTCACTTACGCCGTGGCTTAGCTTGGGTGATGAAGCTTGGAAGCTACGTCAGCGCACGAATTGAAGCATGGTTGTGCTCGTGACATGGTCTCTCGGCAATGCAACCGCGAGAGTGGCTGAGGTTGTGGCGCAGGCTGTAGTCAACCCGAGCGTCTGCAGGCTTTGAGGGAATGAAAGGTCAAAGTAGCAGCAAGTAGCATGTGCGGTTTTCTGCCTGCCCTGCCAGCTCGAAGACATGCACGGATGAAAACGCCTTCCTTCAACACCATGCCGGCATCGAGCCGACCCAGGCCGAACAGGTGCCCGGTCAAAAGAATTCTGTCTTTGCATGGCTGCAGCGATTCCTGGTGGGGTGATGGCTTGTGCAATCACTTTCGGTGGTGCGCAGGAAGCTTTTCAAGGCGAGACAGAAGGCCGCTTTCGTCGTTATCGGTGCCTACGATGCAAGGGTTTGGGGGTACGGTTTCGGTGGACCGGGCTCATGGAACAGACGCTTGTCGCTTCCATGTCAAAACCCTCATGGTTGTCGATCCATGTGTCAACCTCCGCCTTGTCAGCTTGTGATCTCGAGAACCTGCTGGTACATCCCTAAACAATCAAGATCCTCCACGAGCTTCCGGAGAATAGAGCAAACACACATCAGCAAAGCCGCATGATGGGAATGTCAATGAAACCCGGGCCCGTTTCATTTAACCTTCAAAGCCTGAAGCTCAGGAGGCTCAGGAGGCTCAGGAGGCGTCGCCGCCGTGGAGACCCTGGATACTACCGGAAGGTGCAGGGAGTAAACAAAGGCCTCCGGATCGGCTGCTGTGATAAAGGGAATGCAAGTGATGAGGAGTTGACGACAACATCGTTGCCGAATGTTACGGCAACGCCCACGACAACAATGCCCACCACAACCACGGCTCCTGGTCGGAAATCGCTTTAGTTTGATTTAGCAAATGCCGGGACCCTGCGCTGGCTTAGCAGTATCGAACCTTTTCTTGGAGCGACTGGGTACTTACTACTTAGCTAATGCTAGAAGGAGAGAGAGAGAGAGAGAGAGAGAGAGAGAAATAGCTCATACCCGCGGCCTCATCTTGTAGAGGGGTTGCAGACAGACCTTGACGACCAGTGCGCGTGCGCGCGCGGGGGGGCTCGCCCCCTTTGGCTGTGCTGAAGAAGAGAGAAATAGAGAGTTTGTGAGTTCATGTTTACTTCGATCGGTAGTCGTCGCTGCGGGGGATCTGCATTCCTTTTCCTTGTCTGCACGTTGCTACATACCCGAGAATATACTTTGTCCAATCACACCCACATACATACATACATACATATATATATATATATATTTTTTTTTTTATTGTATGCGTGTAGCAGCTCTTCTCGGAGAATTAACTTTTGACGCTCCTCATGCCCGGGAGGGGGAGCGAAAGAGAAACAACAGGACTCCACATATAGGTTGAAAGGGGATTCTGGAGCATGCTGCACCTGTGCCAGGAGGAAGGGTTCTTGCTGGATGGGTTGCGGGGCTGCCATTCTCGCCCCATCCCAGGAACTGCTGCTTCCAGCCTCTTGCGGAGCTCTCGACACCTTGTCATTTGGCACAAACATGACGGAGTTTGTAAAGATCATTGATTGGGACCAGCAGACGGTGGCCAACGACGGAGTCACTTTCGATGCCACGCAGACTTGCGTCAATGACCTCTTCCAGCAGAACGGTGGCGTGTGGCTTATGGAGGTGAGCCTGGATGGTAGCACCTTCTATGAGTGGTCTGTGTACAAGCAGATTCAGGTGCGAAATGGATTCGATGCACATGGTTATATCTATTTTTGGAGAAGTGCAGACAATGTGCTAAATCAAGACTTCGAGCTCTATTCTGATGTCAACGATGCAATCTCCGGGAGTTCCATGTGGGCCACATGCTCCTACAATGACCCGCAGGCTGGCTTTGCCCGGGACTGCTGCTGTCGTTCAGCAAGTCAGGCTTTCGAAGCAGGCTTGGGTGGAGCTGGCTGGGGCTTCTTCGCGCCATCTTCATACCGGACCAACATCCGCTGGTCAAAAATCAGGTTCTCCATGCCGACACAACCGCTGCCGACACCAGCGGATTGAGATGTTTTATTTCGCAGTTAGTTTTAAACTTGTCGCGAGGCCCGGCAACTGCTCGAAGAGTCAGATTTCCGAACGAGGCCCCGCATACCGATCACCTGTTGCCGGAAAAAGGGCGTCGGAAAGCGTAGGTAGATTGAGGTGAGGGGCTACTCCCCTCGGAGAGGTTGGGTTGACTGGCAATTACTGCAGCCTTGACTGGTGACTGGACGGGGTGACTGTGCAAACTAGCTGCTTGGTCTCGTGATCGCAGGCTCCGGCTTGCGAGCTGTCTCGGTGATAGACTGCAGCCTATGTTCCTCTGCCAGGAACTAGCCTAACTAGCCTGAAGCAGACCTAAAAGCACACCTTGACAGCCTGGGCTGGTGCAGGCAAGGTGGTTTCAGAATCCCCTTGGGCTTTGAGTCTATGTTTGAGTCTATGGATGGGCTAGGAGGTTCAGTGCCGGGTGCCGGAGATCATACAAAACTAGTTTGTTGATGATAGGACGGCCCTGGGGCGCACGGCTGAGTCCATTTGACGGGCAGTGGTGGCATGGGACCAGGTTTGGTGCTCGGGCCCTCGGCCGGAGGCGCTGAGACGCTTCTTTCCGCGAGCTTTCGTGTCCTTGGCCAAATGGTGGGCAGCGCTGAGGATGGTAATCCCGAAGAAGAGAAGGCTTGGAGGATGGTGCGCCGATGGGTCAGGCGCATCGCTGTGCTCCCGGTCGGTGACGGTCCCTGACTGATGGTCCCGAAGCTGGCATGGCACTTTAGCACTGGCCGCGTCCCGTCCACGAAGGCGATCTCGGAGTCGAAAGCCTTGCTTAAGGCGGCATTGTTGGGCCGTGCTCAGGGATCGAGACACTCTTGGCAACTACGCTTGGCCTTTCAGCTGGGATATCAAGGCGACCTCTCGACGTCTGCGGCTTTCACTTCCTCGGGGTCTTCAAAAAGTGGATGCGCATGCCTGGCCTCTTTCCGGCAAACCGTCCTCCTTTGAGAGTGCAATCTCGGGTCCGAGAGCGTCTGTTTTCAGAGAGGCAGCGGCGAGGCTTGGGTTTCAGGAAGTGTCTCGACTTCTCGGCACAGGGATCGTCAGCGCAGGACGTGGTCCTGGATCTGCATAGGGGTGCAAGTGACCCTCCCAGGAGCTTCAGCCAACACACATCGTCAGCTATTGTATGGTGTGGGAGCGTCGCGACGGGATGCCCAGAATGCACGTGCTGAAGGTCTCAGGGTTGATGTTCATACCATCCTTGGCCTGCGGAGACTGTATGACAAGTTGACCAGTCGGTGGCTTCAAGACTGAAATAACCACGGTGTCGGCTGCAGATGCTGTCGCTCAGGTGTGTGTGCTCACTGTGGTCAAGGACCTCCCTTCCTGGATCATGTGCTTGAGACGTGTCCGGGCATCCGTCGTCACTGGGAGCGGCGACCGCAGTCGAATTTGGCGGCGAGGCTTGGATGGACATGGCCCCTGGATCTTCAGTGTCCTGCCCTGGTCTCTCGATTGGAGTCTATGGGAGCAGTCAGAGCTCAAGAGGCGGCGGTTCGTTGTGGCGCGCGCGGGCCCCGCGGAAGAAGTTTCATCCGGAAGGATTCTTTCGGACACCCGGACTGAGAAGAAGTTTCATTTGGACGGGTTCTCTCCGTTCGACGGGCCGAGAAGAAGTTTTATCCGGAAGTATTCTCCGCGAAATTCTTCTGGGAGGATAGGGGTTCTTGTGTCACTCAGTGCCACTTGGTAGGTCGTCGACCGCAGCATGTGCAGGCTTTTTTGGGCGATGAGCCATGCTTTTGGCTGGCTTGGTCTTTCCTCTGATTATCGCATACAATGGCGATGTCTGGGGCATGACTGGCGCAAGCGACCGGCCCTCAGCCGAGGAGGCGAAGAGCATCGCCTCAGCCGTCAAAGAGAGGAAACGCGTTAACGCGGTGCTGACCATCGAAGGAAACCGTTACGTGGTTGTGGGCGCCTCCGATCAGCACATTACTGGCAAGTACGGAGACGGATGGTGCTTCCTCAGTTGGGGTAAAGAGGCGATGGTGCTCAATTTTGGGAAGGTGCCTGACGTGAGAAAGTGCCTGCACGTCGTGACGACGTATGGCAAACTACTCAACGATGAGGGATACTGAGGCCCTTCTGCAGGAGCAGCATCGGCTGGAGAGCTTGCAAGTCTGGGAAAAAGACTTGTCGTTTGTAGAGCCTCTTGTGCTTCGGTAGAGGTGGACCATGCAGCCCACTCGACCACCGCTTGGACATGGTAAGATTTCAGTGCAAGATAACGACAAGGATTGTGGTAGATTTCCTCAAACGCCAATCAGCTTGTTGATGCTGCACACACCCGAACAACCCTCCAGATTGCACAAAGGGGTACGCCCCCCTGGGCTTAGAGTCCGCAGTCGACGCAGAGATACCAAAGCAGTTCTAGCTTGTAACATAGAGGGTTTTGCCACGGCAGTATCGCTTGCAGTGATGTGGGGCCCTAGGACCTACGCTCGGGGCTCAAGCACAGTCCCTTCCTGAAGTCATTGCTTGCAAGAGAAGCACTCTTCGGATTCGTTAGGCAAATCTCGCCTTTCGTGTCTCCCTTACCAAACTTCGTTACCTCATCTGGTGCGCCAAGGCCACAGTAGCCAGTACCACCAGCAGCTAGCCAACAGCAGCTAGCCAACAACATCGTTGGTGCAACGACAGCAAGGACACATCATGCAGTAATTCAATACTACAGGTTGGCACAGAAAGTTTTTTTTTGGATGTGGCCTGTGTTGGCTGGTT
Source organism: Symbiodinium sp. CCMP2456 (assembly GCA_905221635.1). Lineage (NCBI taxonomy): Eukaryota > Dinophyceae > Suessiales > Symbiodiniaceae > Symbiodinium > Symbiodinium sp. CCMP2456. Next base: position 69,941 of record CAJNDV010003448.1, read on the forward strand.
GTCAAAGGCTGAAAAGCACTCGAGCATGGTCAAGGACGCATCTGTCCCGTCGGTGTCGTGTTTTCGGCTTCAGGTGCTGTGCTTGCTGAAAGGGTGAGACACTCCGACTCCTCAGATCAGAACTCGTCAGCTTTCGCAGTCAGACTCCAGTTAACTACTGTCCACCGTGCTCCGGAGCTGCTCTGCCCCATGGTCTTGTTTGAAGACTGGGCTTTCAAGGTATGGCTGTGCAGCGATCCCACCATCATGTTTAGCAATGCCCACAGCGCAGGCAGTCTGGCAGAGAAGACCGGCGCCATGACCCGGAAGCAGGTTGCAGGGTACAGCCTTGAGAGGCAGACGGGAGGGCCAGTGAAGACAAGAAGACCACTAGCTTGAAATTGCCAGGCGTATCGGCAAGGGTTCCTACGCCACTGTGTGGAAAGGCCGTGATGACAGCGACTTGCCTGAAACAGAAAATGCAAGTGGACACTTGGGAAGCCTTGCCGCTTGAGCCTGGCATCAAGCCTTAAGAAAAAACTGAGGCAACGAGTCTGTCGCCGTCAAGGCTGCGTGAGCAGTCGGACATGATATGGTTGCAGAGCACCACTCGTGGTGTTGCACCTAGGTCATCAGCCGCCAGACAGTGACTGAAACAGCGCAGCTGCGGCAAGAGGTAGAGGCCATGCTCGTCACCTTTGTTGCGCCGGATGCTGTGGCGATCCGGTATGATGTCTCGACACGCCAGGTCCTGCGCAAAATATCTCATCCGAACATAGCTGCCTTGCTGCAGTTCTCTCATGTCGGCGACAATTCTGCTTTTTCCGACTCGATGCCATGCGCGGAAAGGTGCGATTCCGGGACCTGAAGAAAAGCGCCGCTCACTTCTACCTTGTGTTGGAGTGCGCCATCGGCTGTGTCGCAAGCTCTGTCTAGGCGTCCAACCGCTTGCACTACACACCTTTCGATCAGGTACTGTGCTGGTGGAGACTTGTCACAATTCCTGCGAGAGTCCAGCCCCAAGACTAAGGAATAGTTCAAAATGCAATCCTTGCCTAGTTGGTGGGAGTTGCGAGAGCCGAAATGGCAACACCGAGTCTTCATGTCGCAGCTCTGTGCAGGAAGGGTCGAGTTCAAGAGGAGGTACGAAACCCAGATCCGAAGCGGCACTCTCGCATGTCATGCAGCATGGATATCGGCACGTGATGGCTTTCTCAGACGGCACGGCGGTTTCTCACCCAAATCGCAGAGGGGCTTTCTGCCAGACGCCCAGATGCCTCGTCGAGCCGTGTTGCGCGGTAATTATTCGCGGATACACGTGCAGCTCCCTGATTGACTTGTGTGAGGTCATCAGGCCCTCATGTTCGAATCTAGTCACTATGGCCTCGATCGGCGTAGTAGGATTTCGCACTGTAGTCGACCACGACTACGTATGGTTTGTGCCTTTGCCATAGCGCAAGCACACTATGATTGCTGCTCCGTACAGCGTTGCATCCCAGGTGCTACACCAGGTCAACGTGCTGCATCGCGACTTGAAGCCGCAGAATATCTTACTTAGTGATAGTCAGGTGCTCGGACCGTCGGAACCTGCGCAAGCTACATGCAGATATTTTCTGCGGCTGTAGCTGTCTACGATATCTCCAGCATGCACCATACTCACAGGCTCGATGGACCCGGTGCTCAAAATCGCGGATTTCGGATTCGCCCGAGCACTTCCTCCGCAAGATATGGCCCCTGCCCCGAACATCAACACAGAGCTCTAGTGTGAAACCCAGGAGTTCGCCCACTTTGACTCGAGGCTGCCACCGTGTGCGGGTCACCCTTGTACATGGCTCCAGAGATCCTACGCAGGGGCCGCAGATGGCCACTGTGCCCTTGCTTCCCCATTTTGGGCAGCGTTCAGCCTCATGACTCGAGGCCACGAGCCGTATGACGCGAAAGCAGATCTGTGGTCAGCCTACGTCTCAGGCTTTAGGACCTTAGCATGCGGATGGGCTCTCGAGCAGCACTGAGAGTAGAGGTCGGTGCTATACTCTTCGAGCTCCTCATGGGAAGGCAGCAGCTCACTGGTCTTTTGGTATCACTCCTCTGTGACCGGCTGCCATCGCCCCTGCCTTGAAAAGGACGCCGTTTTCGGGAGCCAATCCCATGCAGCTCCTGGCCCCGCGCTTAAAGAAGAGCTCAACTTCCACATCGCAGGGCGCAGAGGGAGGAGGTGATTCAGAGCAATTCCAGGCAAACATCGAGAAGAGCCCGGAGCTGTCTTTCGAGGGCGTGCAGCTCTCACCAGAAGGCGTCTTGGACTTTCGAGGGTGTGCTGGGACGGCCTGCCACTTTCCCTTCGTCAGGCCAGAAGTTCCTCCGAGCGCTCCTCGTCAACGCGGAACAGCGGCTCTCCAGCCAGGCAGACACGGCCACTGCTGTTCTGACGAAATCTGTGCTGATCTGGAAGAGGCCTTCATGCAGCATCCTTATGTGCGCCGGGATCTTGGTGGGAGCAGCCCATATTCGGGCCGAGTCCAACTAGGCCACGGCGAGGCACGCGCGGGTGAACCAGATGAAAGCTTAGGTCTTTCTTCTACGGCCCTAATGCCTCCGCAGGCATCGGTGCCATCCTCGGATGCGCCTGGAGTAGATCGAACTGAAGCTTGGCTCACATGCGAGGTGACTGACGAAAGCCCAAGTCCACCAAGCAATGAACACCAGGCCTTTTCTCGCATGATCCTGGTCGGGTGTCGGCGAAGTTCGGGAGAGTGTCATGATGTGCGTCACCAGGAGGAAATGGCTGCCGAAGGCAGCTTCATCATGACGGATTGGGTCTCCGACCCTAAGGCAGAACTCCGAAAGCTTCGATCATGACAGATCCGGGCCACAAGCTCGGCAGTGAAGGATGGCCTCCCCAAATCGGGCGCAGCTTCACCGGCATCGCCGATTCTGGCCGGTCTCTTAAAGAGAAGGAAGATCCGTGAAGAGTCGGAGTTTCATGGCCTGATCGGTCTCTGGAAGTGCATTTCAGATTTCGGCCTTGTGAAGGCATCGCCTCTGTCGTGCCACTCCCCAGAGGAGAGCTTGACCCTCAGACCGATCGATTCCTCTGATAAGGCTGAGCTGTTCGGGAACGCATGCTGTTGTAAGCCAGGCCCCAGAGACGCAGTGGAGGCGCATGGAGGCTTCGTCACAGCCAGCAGTCCTCGACTCAGCTCGAAGATGCAAACGAGACACGGGGCATCCTCAGAGCAGCGAAGACAAGAGCAGAACAACAATCATAATAACAACAATAATACTAATAAGAATAATGCTAATAAGAATCATAATAACAGTAATACTAATAATGATAATAATAATAATAATAAAGCGAAAAGCGGCTGCTCTGCGTGGAGGCAGCGCCAGTGGCCAAGGCCAGGAGCTCAGCCGTGGGCAAATTGGGGAAATGCCCAGAGAGGGCCTCAGATTTCGCCTTCGGGGTTTAGGGTTTAGGGTTTAGGGATCAGAGACTGGGTTCAAAAAAGGGTGTAGGGTTTAGGGTTTAGGGCTTCTCTTCCGAGACGCGACGCCTGGCGAAGGCAGCGATCCCGTGAAGAAGGCAGGGGGAGCACTCTGGCTTCGGCCTTTTTTTTTCTTTCTGCTGCTTTGGGGCAGAAGGTCGAAGAGCTCTCTGCATCGGAGGCATCCTGGCCAGGTTAATTGAAGGGTTTAGGGTTTTGGGTTTAGGGGCTCTGGTCCCGGTACTTGTTCATTGAGGCGGCAAGACCTCATTCCGAGACTCGGGCGGCCTCCTCAGATCCTTCTCAGGAAGCCACTGCTGATGCAACGCCCGCCCCAGGGAGTGCCTGGCACGTCTGGACAATCTGGCTCAGATGCAATGTCTGGCAAGGCCATCACAAGCCCCTCACGTGCTGGCACAACCCTGCACGGTAAATAGGACTCCGCAAGAACGCTCCAGGTTTCCACCGTTCTCCACCAATTACAGTAGGAGATGCCCTACGACTGACTTTGCTTCTGATTAGTTGCCGAAGGATCACAGGGGACTGTTGGCGTCTTTCGATTAGACGTGGTTTCTGCAACTCTGTGTTACGCGGATTGGATTGTGAACCACTGTTGGTTGAGCCAACTTGCCATCAGCGTTCGCCGGCAGGTTTCACCTTTCATGGCCCAGGCACAGCTGCAAGAATTTGCCGTAGCACTCGAGAGTGTGACTGCTTTTGATTTGGCCAGCTTTCCGGACCTTCCCACACGGCTGAATACTTGTTTGCCTCACGGCAGGTCATTGCGGAAGCATGCCGAGAGCGTCCAAAGGAGCCCAAGCAGAGACGTGCTCATACACAAACCCCAGATGCTCCTGTTCGCTCCGCAGGACGCTGCCCGCGAGGAGGCTGCTGGGAATCCACATTGATGAATTGATGCTGTCACACTTTGTCTTCTGCGGCCGTCTCCTCTGGCGCAATGGGTAATCAGAATTGGAAGGCTCCAGCTGCAGCTCCGAACTATTTTCGGATTCGGAGGCACGAGCGTGGAAACTTCTGAGATTTGAGCCCAACCATTGCAGTTTGCGGAGGAATGGAAGCGTGGATGAAGAGTATGCCACCTCGACATGTTTTCCTAGAAGCCTACGCCGGTTCTAGGTCTGTCACGTGCTCATGACTCGGCTGATTCTGTCTGCGCCTGCCTTCTGCATTTTCTGCAAATCCGCAGTGGGTCCAGCAGTCGGTCGTTGTTGCATTTACTAGGCTGATCGACTGGTAGGTTAATTGCAGACCTATTCAAGGGGGTGCCATAAGAACAATGGCAGTTGTCACCGAGTTTTCAGTGCATCTGAATTTCATTTTGCAAAACTTCAGTCTGCGTCTGCCGTGCATTGAGACACCTTTGCTGGCGTCGTGTTACAGAGCGTAACGAATCAAAATGCCCACGAGGCTAAACTGAAAAAACCGAAAGCCCGAGCTCAAGCAGCCTCCCGCTGCGAGTCTCGCCGCATCCTTTCCTCAGCGGCATTTCGACTCAACTCGGGCCTAGACCTCCACACCATTTGAAGATCCTGGACCTCGGGTTGGGTTAGCTCAAAGTGAGAATGCCCGTGGAGCGAACCCCTGGCTCATGGCGACACCGCTGCACCGTGCCAGGTGGTCGTGACCTCCAACACCCCAACCTCTTTCGCCCGTGGAAAAGGCCCTACACCAGCAGCTGCTTCTCGGCGGAATTTCGAGTTTCTACATAGTTCCTTGCAGTGGAGCTCACTGAGGCAAGCAGGGTTTTGCTTTGCTTGGCTGCCGAATTGAGCAAGTCGTGGGCACGCCATGAGGCAGCAAGCGGATTTTGTCCGGCTCCCATCGTTTTGTCCAGGGATGCCTAGGTCGCGAGGTGTGTGTGTGTGTGTGTGTGGGTGTGTGTGTGTGTGTGTGTGCGTGCGACGGATGTGTTCATGACTGAATATGATATGGGGGTTTTCGGAGAGAGAGGACCCTAAAGTAGTGCCCTAAGTAGTAAAATCCTTATTATAAGGGACCCCAAAATAAGGTACCCCTTATTACTTATTTTCGGGAACTCCCATATCGGATTTTCCATGGATCTCAGAGCTGATCTAATCTGATGCGAGCCAGAGACGGCCCGCTGAGGCAGCAACTTGAGTCGAATCGCCCGCGCATTGGAGCAGCTTGCCATGAGGCTCAGCTCAGTTGGGGTTGGGATTGCAGAGCACGGGTCTCTTAGGGTTTAGGGTTTCGGGTTTGGGGTCATGGGCATATGCAGAGTCCAGGTGTAAAAAAGGGTGCAGGGTTTAGGGTTTAGGGTCATGTTGCACTGCTTATTCCTGGCTGCACCCGTGGGATGTCTCGGGAATCCATAGCTTTGTGGGATCAAGCCCTTCTACTTTCACTTTGTGCTGCGGCCCCCGCTGCTCGGTTGCAATGTGCCGCGCGAGCAGGAACTTGCTTGACGTGGTTCTACGCGGTCTCCAAGCTTTTGAGCCTCTTGAAACTTTTACATCATCCCTAACAACCTTAAGGCCCTCAACCCCGGAGCGGCCATTGGCGAAGGTCTTCCTGTTGCCGCCATGTCGTTCATGCTTCCGCATCTTCACTCGGGCTGGGCTGTGGACCAGGCCATCCTAAGAGCCTTGGCAACATCAGGGGTGTGTCCCGAGCAGTGATACCTTTTGCTTTAATAAGCCTTTATGGCAAGGATCTTACTTTATAGAGGGGTTCCCAGGACTGCAGGGGTACCTGTGGCTAGGGGGGCTTTTTTGTGAAGCAGAGGGGCCACTGAGGGGCACAGTAAGTTACGTGAGGTGCGGAGGATCCTGTACGTGGGGAAATGGTCGCTGCTACCTCTGAGAAGCCCAGGTGAAGAGGAACGTCTGGTGATCATTCGCTTTGGGCACGACTATGACTCGGAGTGCATGAAGACTCTTGGCCGTTGCAAGTTGGCATGGGCTCTTTCCCTTACTCTTGCACGATGGCTCTGTCAAGGATGGATGAGATCCTGTATTCTGTAGCTGCAACTCACCTGCAAGAGGGCAGAGTTTTGAAGTGATAGTGTGAAGAACTCGGCTAGACAAGGAGAAGATCAAGAGCTTCGCCATCATCTACCTTGTGGATGTGAAGGAAGTACCGGATTTCAACACCATGTACGAGTGCCCTGGTCGGGAGTTTTTGCATGGTGCACACTTGTTCGAGCCTGCTTGCACTCGCACTTTGTCCGTTCAGCAGCTTGTGGCCACCAAGGCTGTATGACCCTGTCACAGTTATGTTCTTCTTCCGAAACAAGCACATGATGATCGACTTGGGAACAGGTGTGGCTTCTGCATCTACTTGCATCAGGGGCTTCGCCGTGCTGTCGTCTTCAGGTAACAACAACAAGGTGAACTGGGCCATGAATGACAAGCAGGCATGGGTTGGCTTTTTTGTTTCTCGGGGTGACGAGGTCACATGTGCTGTACAACCAACGAGCTTCGAAGGAATTCAACGGCTGCTTGACCGTGCTCGGCAGGAGTTCATTGACATCGTGGAGACTATCTACCGTGGCGCCCGCAAGGGCAGAGGTCTGGTGATGTCCCCAAAGGACGTGGCACATGATCTGGCTACGCTCTAGCTCAAATTTTGCTCGGGGTCAGATTGCACAGCAGTTCATGCGATGCCCCGCGCAGGACTACTGTACGAAGTACAGGTACTAAGCCGCCGTCCAAGGTCCGGAAGCCGCAATCAGTGCCTGCACGGCTAGACAAACACTTCGTCGATGTTGCCTTGTCGGAGCTGGGATTTGAACCATCCTTCTTGTGAATCTGAGGCAGGTCTGGAAGCTGAGTGGCATCAGAGCCGCTTGTCGAAGGGGCGGCATGGTTACGGCCACAAAGGCTCAATCCTCTGCATGCCGCAGGGCCGAGTGGCTCACAAGTCTGGTCCAGCAAGACTTGATTTGCAAGGTACAAGTTAAAGAAGTGCATAAGTTTGGAGATAGGGCCGGATGCATGCAGGCTTCTAGGCCCCTAGGCTCGTGAGCAGCCGAACATGCTGCTTGCGCCCACTTCCAGATTTGACGGACAGGCACCAGTTCATGGTGGATTTTGTGCCTTGCACTGTAAACTGAATATCAGCCGACTGCCCAGACAGCACAGGACAGAAGGTCCCACTTTGAATCTGACCATGTGCGACGAAAAAGCAGACGCTTCGGCCAGCCTACGGCTTGGGGTGAGCTGAGGGTGTGTGCCACAGACTGAGACTGAGGCCACCAGAAGACAAAGAGACAGACATGTCTGGTAGAAGTTGTTAAGATTCTAGGATAGGGCTTAAATCGAACTGTACAGACTTCTCAAGGCACCGAACAGCCCTGACAGGCTTGCAGAACATGCCCCTGTGGAAGCGCTGTCGCTCCTCCTGCGCGCGGCAACCTCGGAGTCCTTTTGAAAGTCTGCGTAGGGCTGAACTTGGGCCAAGAAAATAGCATAAGACCCTCGTCTGGATGGTCTAGGTAGACAGACCTCCAAAGCCGTAGCTCAACGTGAATATCCCCCGCCAAAACCCGAACGGCCTCGCCTTGAGTTTCGCGTTGCGAGAGCCGGGTATGCTAAGCTGCCCTGCGGCTGCAGACCCAGGCTCTGGCACTCCTCGAAAAGGTGTTGACCTTGATCTGTTCTTGACTGCCCGACTGCTCTTGCTGCGGAACCTGCTGAGGCTCTGAAAGTGTCTTTGGATGATGAGCAGATGGGCGCACCACTGCCGGAAGCTCATTCTGCTGCAGTTCTTCGTGCCCAACCGGGAGAAGAATCCAGGGCGATAAAACCAAACTTATACCTGGCGTTTGGACTCTCGTACTCGGCCCTCCCTTGCCTGGCATTTCTCTGCGCCAGGCGTAGTGACTTCTCGCGGACATTGGCGTCTGCTGAGGAGGCGAAATCCAGGTTTAAACCGGTGGCTCCCTGTCACAATGCTGTATCTTCGCACAGGTCGAAAAGCAATTGAGAGCAGCTATTTCCACAGAGTACGGAGCCGAGTTGGGGCTTCCCGTGCTATAGGACTCGAACCACGCAGAGATTGGTTCACGAGGTCTACATCCCAACCGAACCGTGCAATTTTCGAGTCACCATCTCAGCCAGTGTTTGTGCGTATGCGGCTGAAGGCCAAGAAAGTTGAAAGCCCTATACCCTAAACCCCAAACCCTGAACCGTCCAGAGAGGGGTCAGCACGAACGTGGTAGTCCAAAGCCTCAGCCAAATTGGCATTCGACCTAACTTAACAAGGCAGCTGGAAAAGAGGTGACAAAAAACACCCTGAACCGTCCAGTCATTGCCAGGTCCGCAGTGCAGCACGCGAAAGATGCGGCGGCCTGCTCCTCCAAGAGGTTTCCCAAAACAAACAGGGGAATCGGTGGATTCAACAACCGAGGTCGTCCTTTCTAAGGGCCACGAGGCAGGCCACGGCTGCAAGGAAGATTCGTAGGCTCCTGATTGCTGATTATGGGATGCTCGCTGCTCCTGCTTGCAGCTGTTAACATTTTACAGAGGAGGGGACAGGGGCACCTAGCTTCCGCAATCCTGCTTGGAGATCTCCGGGCACAGGCAGGCATTTGTTTCTGCGAAGCGGCTGTCACCAGAACTAAGCAGACAGAAGAGCTGGAAATCTGAGGTAATGGAGGCTGGCAGGGCTGGCACTATGTCGCCGCAGCGAAGAGGCCACACCAGCTTCGACTCTAAATCATGTTCTGTGCAAAGCGCTAGAGACGCAGCAGTGACGGCTCTGATCCTGTGTGCTCCAGTTGTTCTTCTTGCTGTCGAGGCTACAATGCAGAAGACCTGGAGTCGCAGGGTGCTTTGGCCTTGAGACTGCAGGGCACCAATCCTTTGCAGAGTTTCGAAGCTCCACAGTGCGAGCATTCAGGCATGGAAAGGTGTCAGCATCCTGAAGCTGCAAGCTCTGATGAATCTAGTGAGATTTCGAGCCTCGTGTCCTGGACGGGCTACACCTGATCTTCGCAGATAAGCACTCATAAGATTCACTGACCCTGCTCATCCCCGTAGTTCTGTCGACGGGACTTGACACCGAGACATAGGCGCAACCTGTACCCGAGGCGGGGAGAACGGAACCAGCGATGACGTCGAAGACAGCGAGGAGGACAGCGAGTCTACACCGAAGGTTCCCGAGCAGCTGTCTTCACAGCATGGCTGTTGTGAATTGTTGGCATGTCGCGATTGCAACCATTGCCCTTCGAGATCGCGACTCGTGACGGCAGCACCAGTCAACTGCATCCTGACGACAGCAGCTGGTTTGCATCTAAAGCATGCGCATGAAGATCTCCGCGGTTGCCACGGCAAGTTTCACAAGCTTCAATCTCTGATGTTGGCACTCATGGCCCACCTTATCAGCTACCGGTGCTTGAACTCAGGCATGCACAAGCCCCCGGGCTGCACTTACAATACAGTGTGCGATACCCGAAGTTGATTGACTTGAGTTGTTGACTCTGCAAGCGCCGTGGCCAACTCAAAGAACTCACAGGCCTAGGTATGATTATGTCACTATGGTGTTGGCCTCAAGGTACTGGTATGAGACCACCGTGCGGCTGAGATGTATATTCTTTGTGTGCCCGATTCGCAGTATGGAGATTGATGTGTCCATCCAGGAGTTGGAGGAACCTCCTTCGGCAGTAGATCCCTTAAGGTTCTTCTCCCTCGCCATTGTGCTGGCAGTTGCCCTGGGCTCCACAACTGAATGTTTCTTCGCCCTGCTGGCAACACCACCATCGCAGGCACAAGAGCTCGTTCCAGCTTTGCACCAGTCATGTGGTGAACCTGAGATTTCGCACCCGACACGTGTTTTTCTCATCTCTGCCTCAGGGCCTGTCAGCCGGAGACTCTCGGCTGCACTTTGAAATTCGGTCGGAACAATTTTGGATTGTGAGCTTCGGTAGTCCATGTCTGGAATGACGAGGTGGTGTTCGCGTGTGTGAGACATGGCTGCAAAGAAAGCACCCCGTACTCCTTGCCACGCCAAGACAAGCTGGAGGTTTGTTAGGGGGTGTGGGGACCCCTGTGATAACAAGGTTCGTTCCAGCATTTTTGCTGGTGAGTGCGATCTACGTGGACGAGTGTATTGACATGGGGCTGCTCGGTGCTGAACTCTGGACTGCTGCCCAAGAGAGCCATGAGCCATCTGTATTAATTTCGGACAGACTATGTAGGAGGCAAAAAAGACCGGACAGACATGACTGCTGCAGTTAGACATGGTTCGGGTGGCAAGTGCGGTCAAGGCGATACTGACTCCCACCAATAGGGTCGCCAGTCGGTTCAAGGGTGCCTGCACAGCGATTATTGTTAAACAGATCCTTCTTGCAGCTACAGTACTACAGGTTATCGTATTCTGAGTAGCAGCTCAATAGTCTCTCCGCTGCCTAGCAACGGCTGGCACTCCCGGTTTCATTTGAGGCTGGATGCGGCCGATCGGCCGTCTTTCGGATTGTTCAGGCACCGCAGCACCTACTCCCCAGCTGGACAGCCTTGGCATGGCATGAACCACGGGAGCAGTAACAGTGAAAAGCGCTTCTGCCCGCATCTAACTACATCCTAAATGGCAAGACATCCCCTCAATAAAGGCTCTTGGTGTCGTTTCCACAGCCTTCAGTTGTGGCTGCTCCACCTGCCAGGGCAACGGTTACCGTTGGCTTGAAGGCGATCTCTGACAGGGTCCAAACCGACCACATTGCCGCTCGGCGTCAGAGAGCTTCTCTTCTCATATTTGTGGCAATGCAAACATACGGCTGCCTCGGCCGTCAGGAACGAACGTTGATCGTTGCCCTGGAGTCGTTGCTCGGCCTGGCCATTCACCATTGAGGAAGCTGCGCTCTCTGAGACTTTCTTGGAGCGACTGCTGGTTGATCGTATGCCACCGAAAGGAATTCGGGTAGATCGGATGCGCGCATGTCAGGTTACCGATCATCTTCGCCATAGTGACTGTAGTCTTCGCGGACATAAAGGCGTACTGGTACAAGGCCGCAACAGAGCTTCGTGCAGTTATACACTGTAGCACGCGCCACTGCCAGATGCTGACAGGACTTTGCCCGTGGCTACTGTCTTGGTGGCCTTGTTTTCGCTATGTTGTCTTGGTCTCATCCCTGCAGACTTGCATTCCTGAGTTGAATGTAACCGGCGGTACTTCGCATGGTGCAGGATTCTGCTGATACTGATCACGCAAGTGCACACCTGACGGTCTGACGCAGCTAAGGGTTTGCATTACGTACATCCTCTGTCACATCTACGTTGGCCACAATCCCGAAAGGGACGAAATGATGGCGATCACATATCATAATATGGGCCACCCGGCAGGAAGAAGTTTCGAGGAGCGCTCGCAGAGGACAAATCGCCCCGCATCCTGACACATGCTGGCATCAGGTCCTCTTGGAAGGTTCAAGCGGGTAAACAAGAGACCAGAGAAGCCTGTGGTCGATGCGCGGCCTCACTGGGGAAGAGTCGACGCTGCATTAGTCTCAGTGCCCTGAGTCGAAATGGTAAAGGGGCCATGCTAGCACACCCACACCGGTTGAAACCTCGGAGTCATGTCAAGTTTCCTGCATGGGTCTAAGTGGTCACGTCTTTTACAATTTTGAGCACGGTAGTCCATACTCGCGAGGTTGTGTTAGGTGATGTTAGGTGCACTGCATATCTTCAAGCTCGTGCTGTGTTTATGGGAGCTGAGGATCAGTGCTGTACTTCCTGGTCGGCTTGTCCCTGGAAGTCCTTGCACCTTTCCTCAACAGCTGCTCTTTGCCTAGAACGTTTGTCTTATCGGAGCTCTAAGGTAGTAATCCTCTTCATCATCTTGCATGACTTCTTTACTGCGCCTGGGCTGGCTTCACAAGCCTTTGTGCACGTCGAGCAGCCGCTGCTGCAAGTTTTGTGAAGATGAGTAAGAGATCGGGCATCGATCGAGGAATGTGGCTGGCCGACGACGCACGCCTGGCCTAACAAACTTCCGACACCTCCAGCATGAAGGCTGAAAAGAGTCAGCCACAACAACACAGTGCGACAACAGCCCAAAATGCCAACCACGACGCGATGACGACCGAAAAGGCCCAGATAAAGCAGGAGGGCGTGTTTGCTTCCGAACAAAGCAACCGCTAGGCAGGCCCGCCATCTGCATCCACCGAGCAGAGTCTTGCCCACAGGCATAAGGGCAAGACAGCTTGCCATCTTCGCGACAGCTTTGTTCAGCCCAGCTCTTCCCACAGAGGTCACGCTTCAGGGTACAAGCCAAGTAAACACCGTCACCTCCGCTTAGCACAACGCGCAGATCGAGCACCTATATTGGCAAACTCGCTGATCCGCAGACCCCTCTGCAGATGAAAAGGATACTAAAAGGGGCCCTAATTTAGAGAACTACTTATGAAAAGGTGTTCTCAGCCAACAGCTAAGTGGGCAAGCAAACAGATCGATCAATGTGCTAAGTGGCAGGCGGCTAAACGGCTTGTTTGTTCTCCTGCGGGTGGCTTCGTGGCTAACAACTAGGAGCCAGCTAATCAGCTGAGGTGTTTATCGGGCAGTTCCTTCGCGGCATTTTTGGTGCTTGGGGACAAGGCAATGCCCGCGCGGTTCGCAGGGGGCGACCTTGTTGTTCGTAGCTTGCTGGAAGTCATCCCTCCGGGTCTTCCAGTCGGATCCTGAACTAATCGCCACATCCAAGCATTCTGTGTCGGGTGAACAATGGCAACAGTGACACCGCAAAGTGGCATGCGGATTAACGTGGACGTTTCGAACATATTGAGGCTACTGGCGACCATCTTCTGGGCCCTCTCTGTACGGCAGTATGCGCCCCGTTTGTTGGGCAAGGCATTCTGGATCACTTTTGCGTAGCTTGGCCGCAAGTCAATCCCAACAAGGCGGATCATGAAGATGACACATGCGCGTCAGTAAATATAGTTTACGGAGGATGTTCGGGTTGATTCAATAGTTTCGAGCCATTGCAATACAATGTTTTTTTCTCTTTGCTACGATTGAATGCAGGTTCTTCATCCTTCTGACTGCCACCAAGTTGCACGAAGAATCCTCTAGGACTAGGACTTTGCGGGGTCTTGTTACAAGTGGGGAACAGACCGATCCACATGTCACCAGGTTGGCCTCCTCATGGGCACACTGGCAAGCGCCAGCGTGGGTCGAAGGGGAGGGCAGCTCTTAGAGCCGCTTGCGCTAGGACACCCTGCTTGCGTGACTTACGGTCTTGGGTCGCTATGGGAGTTTCCGAACATTAGGGTACCTTATTTGGGGGTCCTTACAATAAGGATCCTATTATTTAGGGTACCATATTAGGGTCCCCTATTTTCGGAAACCCCCCTATGGCGGCTTGAGCTTAGAGAGCCCCTCGAGCTCTCCTGCCAGGACCGATGGCACCTGGCTATGGGGCCAAGGGAGGGTCGTTCAACGACCTGCCACAGAATTTCACGGTGTCAGCAGGATCTCCGCACTTAGGCTCCGACGTGTTGTCGCAGAGCCCAAGAAGTCTGCATATCATGTTTCCCAACGTGACACAGTGGAGCTGAAGACGGGCAGGTTATCCGATTTGCTCATCCGTGTGGCGATACCCCGGCACCCCAACCGATTCTTGCTGCGAGAATCATCGGACTGGGGGCTTCTGGAGGTCCAGTCCGTACGGTAAGGAGGGTTTGGGTTTCGGGTGTTTCGGGTTACGCAAGGGAGTGCTTACTGAGGATCCTCCTGAGGAGCGTGGCCTGAACATCTTGGACCTTTCCGTCCTGGCATATGCCAGTTCTTTCTTTGATGAGGCAGACGTGAGGCCGGGGTCTTGTCCCCTGCACCGGTCAAAGGCCGTCCTTCTTTACTTAGGCTCCCTGTTGTGTTTTGCGCAATCGCCTCTTCAAGTCGATGCCCTCCGAAGCCCAACGGACCCCCCGCCCAAAAAAAAAAAAAATGATGCCAGCTTGTCTGAGGCGAGGCTTGGGAGACATGCTCAATGGAACGCACTTGGACAACTGGGAACTCCTAGAAGTGACTTGGACTTGGCACAGTGTCGGCTGTTTCTCATGGGGGTCTAAACTAAGTGTAGGCTACTGCAGGGCTTGTTTGCTTGGAGGGTTGTAGGGTTTGTCTAGAGCAGGTGGGATGCCAAGGATAGGCCAAACCTAAGACTGCAGCAGTGCATGGGGCGTTGTTTGCCATGGCCAGGTGGAGAGCCCGAGGACTTCCGCAATCATGTCCAGTCTAGTATGCTAGCTGCTAGCTTGCTTGTAGATGTGTAGGTAATGCGTTGGTGTAGATGTGCACGTGCCTGTCATTCTCCAGGACGGTTGGACGCTGGATCGTGGTGTCTTTTCCGGCCCTGAAGCTGCGTGTTGTCTCAGTCAGGGGGACGTCCAATGTCCAAGATGCGTAGCTCTGTCAGCACAGACAAAGCAAGAAAAGATGAAGTCAACACGGCATGTCAACTGTATTTGAGGAATCGGTTGAAGACGTTTTTGCTTTAGCCAATGTTGTCTGCGTGGAGAACGGTGTGAAACAAGTCGTTGCCTTCTATCTCTTTGCGGTTATGAAAGAGTTTTAAATAGTTTCACAAGCCTTCTGGCAACGGCACAGATTCTCTTGTGCAGAGGTATGCTGACCTGAAGGTCTACTCTGGAGTAGCCGCTGCACCCTGAGATGCCAAACCTTCGAAAACCGACTGCATGAAACGACTGCGTGCAAGGTCCTCCAGATGATGAGCGTGTTTACGCGACCTGGAAGCAACTAGCGCCCTTCGAACATGAGCTGATAGTACCTGATAGACTTCTTCGTCGTCATACAGCACAATAAGGTAGTGCAAACTTTGCACGAAATTACTGAAGTTGTTAAGATGACGTTCATTGCTGTCTTTGAGAGCCTGTACCGAGGGGTAGTTGGTCACTCTGCGCAATCCTGCTGACATCCTTTCGTGCTGAATGCTTTCTTACAGGCCTGTCCTGGCTCTCATGCCGACGGGCGTGACGCAAACGCACCATAACTGCATAGACTGAGTGGAACTGCCTCAGCTGCTTCAGATACTGGTAGCAGGACTGCGGCATGTTGAGAAGAAGGTGTCGGGTGAGAAATGGTGCCGGAAAAAGTAGCTGGAGCTGAGATGGGAAGGGGAGGAATTTCCAACTGCCCAGTGACAAGTGACAGTGATGGCTTCAGCACGCATGTGCTCACAAGAAGGTGTGCTTGAACTGTAGGGACTTTAACTAGGCGTTGTTCGAGTTCTCAGGATGATGAGTGGTCGACTAAGCCGGGCAATCTTCCGGCACCATCACGTGGCATTGGCGCTCAACAGAGCGGTGAAGAGGCACGGCGTGACACTGTCACGCAGTCGCGTGCATACGCACCAGAGCGAGGTGCTTTGCAATGCAGTACAAAGGTGGTCGTGGCAACACTTCCATCGGGTCTAATGACGGATGACGACTTGTCTTTTGAATAGCGAGAAGTGACAAGAATGTCCTGACCGCGAGGGTCTTGGGCTGTGTGGAGGGCCCGTGTACTTTCTAGGAGAGCTCGAACTGGCGGTGACGGCAGGCATCCGTCATTCCTCAGCATTGGGGCAAACACACAAGTTGTCTCCACCTCCCGAAAGCAAGGCTAAACACAGAAGATGACCTGTCAAAATGAAAGCAGAGGGACAGCTCATGGACGACACAGCATCAGCCTCGTCAGGCTCGTTCGGGGGAAGGAGTGCTAGTTGCTCCATTTCTACATGACCCCTAAATAAACCCTGAACCCTAAATCACACAAATCACACCGACTTATGCACCTATGGATCCTCGCCTGGCTTGTCCGAGTTGTGAGAGTGTAAATCACACTCTTTGAGCAGAGAGTCGAATCCCTGCTAAACCTCTGAGAGCCCCTCAGCGCCCTCTTTCCGCTTCTGACAGGCACTTGGCCGAATCAACAGCTGCAGGGCAGAAGCTGTTGTTGACTGGGCACAGCCTCGGAGGCAGCTCAGACGGTTCGAAGATGTTTGGGGTTTAGGATTTAGGGTTCAGGGTTTAGGGTTTAGGACAGTTCAAAGATGTTGGAGACTCACAGTTATCGGGTGAGCTTCGGTGTTGAGAGGAGTCCGTATGTGTTGATTCAGTGTCGATCGGCTTCTTGGCTTCCTCGTTGTGCGTCGAAATAAACTGGTGTGAAGTATCAGGTGCATTGGTTGGTGCAGCCTCGGCTGCTCATGGAGTTGACGGCATTGGCTTCTCACCGCCCGGGTTGTACTACCAGGCCTCGCTGCGTTTCTTTCATGAACTTCTGTTGAACCCCTCTGCGGAGGTCCAAAAGTTCGACCTGACGCTGTGCCTTGGCCGAGTGGTGGCCGTGTGTGACAGAACTGGCAGCGTGCACTGGGTCCCAGCTTCGCTTCAGGGCAGACCTCCAATCTACCTTCGCGATTGTTCAGCCCGCAAACGATCTCGTCCCTCGTGCAGCGCTCAGAGCTTGTGGCGAGATGTTTTCGGCCTCTGGCAAAATCAGCGAGGTGTTGACAAGCAGCGAGGGATGATCCAATGGGTTCAGTGCCTTGAGTCGGCAGCTCAATGTCATAGGCTGCAGCCTGAGACCAAAGACTCTGCACCGTGGCCTCATCGCTTTGCACGCAAGCCTGAGGTTAACCCACACTGCCTGTGAACTCTGGGCTCAATGTGGAGATTCAAGCAAACGAGACTGGCGGCAAACATGTTCGAGGTGGTACTCTGGAGGCTTCCTCTGCCAGACCCAAAATTAAAGCCCTTGCTCTGCCACTTTTGAAAAGCTTCTTTCGCTTCTTGAGGCCCCAATGGTGACATTAATCAGGAGCTGTGAGGTCTGATTGGCCCTGCAACTTGTACAGACCATTATACCAAGCTCATCGGCAGCAGTTGTGAGAACGATGATGGTGTGTACATGCTTCTGCTTGACGGCTTGTGTTTGTTTTACAAGTTGCTATTGCTATATGGAGTCATAATGCACGAGCACACACGCGTATCTTGCTTTCTCATGCAATGCCGACGAGCTCACCAGTGGCCTATCCGTCACAATACTGTGGACGAACAGTGCATGGCATGCGGTTAATTTTTCACGCGGCTCACGACCGAAGCTTGAGGGCGAGGAGCTCTGGCGCTTGTTAGACATGATGGGCGGTAGTGAACCATGCTGACAATAGCTGTGCTTTTGCTGCCAGGGGAACATACTCATGCTGTGCTCTCAGTCGCTTTGAAAACTGGCTTGCAGTTGGCCAATCGACGGCGCAAAGATTGCCAAGTAATTCAGAATGCACGTGCCAACACGGGCCCCGGAGAACGCGGTAGCATCCTAGGATGCAGTGGCCCGGATTGAGCCAACGAACAAAGCGGCTGGCTGCGAAAGACCGATTCGAGTCGGTTGTTGGCAAACCTCCCACAGAATGTAGCTCAGTTGTTGTGTGGTTTGGCACTGCAGAGGTGGGTTCACCGCTGAGGTGCTTGCTCGTATGAAAACAATACAGAACACGGAAGGCTGGTCCACTGCCAGTTTACACAGCCTCAACGCTGTACCATTGTTATCAAGACCACTACGTGGGAGCGCCATAAGACTTAAGAACATGCTTGTCTCCAATCGACTACCGTCGAAATGGTAGAAACCTTTCGTGCTCGCCCCTGTGCATCCCTTTGTCAGCAAATTACCGCGAAAGTGGCAGTGGCAGGCTGGTGGCTGGGAGGCCGCCTGCCACGAGAAGCTGACTTTGGCACTGCTTCTGCTGGACCGGATGGGCACCAACGATTGCGGCTTAAGAATTATACTTCAAATACCGGTGCAGTGGTTCGCGGCGAGGACAAAGATCCATTAAACACAAACACAAACCCCTTCGCTTGGTTGTCCTTGGCATTAAAACAGCTTGTGTGAGGAGCTCTTGGGCAGCGAAGCAGAGGGTGAAGATGTTCCTGCTATCGCCGCCGGACCCCGAGGGTGCTTGATTCCAACCGGAAGACTAAGCAGAGTTAAGACAATACCACACAAAACCGTAGTAACCACCGCAAGAAAAGCAACGAAGGCTACCAGTATAGCAATACTAAGACTGTTTATGGAACTAATCATCGTGAGAACTCCCCCCCAGAAACAACGCGCCTGATCGTACTTGGCAGAGTGAGAGTGGCAATCGCCAAGGAACTAGACAAAACTGCAAGTAGCATGGAAGCCTCTTCAAGGGGAGTTGATCCTGTCTGCCGGCAGTCTTCAAACCTCGCTGCTCAAGCAGAACTCGGTTGGCCACCAGAGCGTCCAGTCAGACAGCAGCAGCAAAGCACAACGACAAGCTCAGGGCTCAAGGTAGGTCCTCTTGAGCCGAAGGCGTTTGGAGGTTACGTGCTGTAGATAGAAGGCAGTGGAACCCACAAATCGCCAATTAGACATCCTTGTGAAGAGCTTGGGAAGTTGTTTGAAGGTTGACTGTTTCTTGGTGTCGGTAGCCTGGAAGCGAGTGAAGTGAGGCAGGGCGAGGCACAGTACGGTAGCCAGCGACGATGCATCCGAGGGCTACACGGCACCTATTGCCCAGCTTGCTGGAGAGATTGAGCGGCCTGGGGCTCTGCCCTGTTGCGCTAGGCAGGCTGGGTTGTTTTCATGGCCTTGAGCCGGCTAAAGAGAAGCTGCATAGGCTCCCTGTGCCATGTCGACGCTTCGGGCTTGTCCCGGACGTTCAACAGATAGCACGCAGATCCCTGCAGCTCGAGCTTGGCAGGCTGAAGCCTGAGTTAACGAGTTCCAAGATGCTGAGGCGCCTCAAGGGGCAGAGTGGTGTCCTGGACTCAGCTGCCTGTGCGAAGACATATTTGGGTGTGGCTTTAGGCGCGACAAGGGCCACATGCATGGAGTCCCTGGCAAAACATGCGATTCAGGGCTTCAGGCCCATCACTGGCAGCAGTGTGATCTGCGACCACCTGCCAACATTTGCACCACACCAGTTTCCCGACTCAGCATCGGCTAGAAGTAGAAAGGTCGTGTGAGCGAATGTGAGCAGAGCCCTACCTTTGGCAACTGAATCCCTGGGTACACCATGCTCGTCTGCTTAGTGCCACAAGAAGTCCTTGGCTGTGCAGGCTTCTAGGCGCTGCAGCTGAGTTTCGAATTTACGATAAGAAGCATACTTGGCGGGTTGCATTGCAGCTGCACGTTTCTGCGCATGCATCCAAGACTGAATTGCTGCAGCAATTTCCCAAGCATCTGGCATCAGCTTCACTAGCAAACGCAAGGATCTGTCAGCAACTTTGGTGTCACATTGACATCTCAAATTTTGGAAGGCGGACTCAGCCTCCGCCCCTTATGGCCATGAGACGCTGGGTCCTGCCCTGTTGTCTTTGCCTTGCCACGGCAAGGCAGCTCAGCCTCTACCAAGTTGGACCGACGGTCGAATGTACCTGGCGGTTTAGAGGATGGGTACACGATAGTACACGCATGTGTGGCAGGTGGCTGGACTATGAGGAATCTGGGGCAACACCTGGCAGTTCCAGTGCTGCAGCACAGAATACCGAGCTTCTGAACGCTATGCTGGCTTCGCTACACGCTGGGGTGTCTTGGGCCTTTGTGTTGGACCTGACGTGTCCGGAAAGCTGCTGAGCTACTGGGGGACATTTTGAGCGGACCTCTGCCGTCTGAGGACACACTCTTCGTCCCGAACAAGACTTTCTGGCTGGCCGGCGGTGTTCTGCTACAAAACGCTCGCAATGTAACTCTGCATCTGGACGGGACGCTGGAGTTCCTGCCAGGCATGGCACGTATTCTAGGCAGTAGTGCCGGCACGTCAGGTTCGACGGTAGCTTAACCTACTTGGTATTCATGGGACCTGTAATGGTGCCGATAGCAAGTAGCGGCTACTGCGAGAAGCCCTAAAGAAGACAGTGACGAGTTGCGGTCGAAGGAAGCGAAACGCTATGGTAGCAGAAGCCGCAGCACCTGCTTTGGAAGAAAGTCTTTCAAGCTGTTTCGGTAGGCAGAAGCCTTGAAGATGAGCAACCCTTTAGCCCACCAAGTGCCAGGTTTCGTCGATCAGTTCGGCTTTGGGTCGCAGCTTTTGAAAAGAGCTTTGTCTGTGCAGGCCGCGCAGGCTGGCCGGAGCAGGAAGGTGACATCTGCAACTTGAATCCACTGCAGCCTGCGAGGGCCAAGCCACTCGCACCAAGAGCTCTTCTGGCCAGGGATATGTGATGGTTGCAACAGGAGTTGTAGCAGGAAGCTGCTTGTTCCAGATACGAACACCTTAACCAAGAATTCTCATTTCGCCATGCACGTCTGTTTTCTGCTGAAGGCGATGTGTCAAGGAAGCTATTTTCATTGCGAACGTGTCGAAGTTGACATTGACCAGCTTCTTGGCCTTCAGTACATCTTTTCAGTAGCAATGCTTGTGTCATTTACCGGTGGAGAGGTACCTCCGGTGGGACGCTGAATGGACATGGTAAGTCTTGGTGGGGAAGCTGGGCAGCACTTCAGTACACATTGAAGCTCCGTATGTTGGTGAACAGCTCGAACCATCTGCAGGGTATCTCCAGTATTTCTTTCATGGCGAGAACCGTCCGCGTCTGTTGAGCATCTACAACGGCACGGACATCCTCGTCGAGAAGTGGAGCCTAGAACGCAATGTGAAGCAGCTCTATTTCTGCAGGAGCATGCGAGCAAATGGAGGCCTCCAAACGAATATAAAGTGAACAACTCTAACTATTCGGATATAACTTGATATGACGCTTGAACCTTTAGCCTGCCGCAAGGAACTTTGTGGATTCTGCGTACTGGACCTTTACAGCCCTGGACGTCGCAAGAATGGAGGCATGCTCGTCCTGCCTCTGATAAGCACTTTTGGCATGCGGAAGGCTCGCCGTAGTCACATACTGCCAGCGTCTCCAGATGCAGAAATGCATTGCTTGCAGATCCGCCATTGCACCGTCAGCGCCCGTGTGGACAAGTCTGATGATCATGATCTTGGGAACATGGATGCCCTCAACACCGACGGCTTCGAGACGTGCAGTTCTGTAGGGAGGAATGGCAAGATTCACACCCACTTCTGTCTTCTGACCTTTAGCCTCCTTCTCCAAGGCAACAGGAGTGCCCAAAACTAGCCGAAACTCTGGCCGTAGCTTAAAGCCAAAGTTTCAAGAAGGGGGAGGGCTTTCGTCGCGGGTTGAACACCGCATCCTGTGCGAAGTCCTCCCGGGGCAGTCCGAGGCTTCGATGTCGCTGGCCGCGACATTCACATCCACCACTGCAGCGTTTGGAATCAAGATGATTGTTTCACCGTCCAGCCGCGGGACCGGACGGGCATCAATGCAGATTGCACAGAAAATGCCTCTTGGTTGCATTCCGTCTCAGCCAAACTACTTCTGCAGTGGGGCAAGAGTGTAAGGTCTCTAAGGTCCTGTGACATGTTGTGTCCAAGTATTGGGTTTAGGTCCTGGTGGAGCATGTCAATGCCAGTGGACTGGGTCTCACTATCGGTGCGGTGACTTGTCTGCAGTCTTGCACCTTCATGGTAATCATAAGGGTATGATCTGCCGAAGCGCATGGCTACAAATGCTTGCCAGAGATGTCTGAGATGTTCTTCGCGACTGAGCCTCCCAAGGTGCGTCCAACTCCTGGGCACAACTGTGTCCGCAATGTGACGTTTCGGGATGCGTACATGCTGCATACCTTCAAAGGACATCAGTCTAACCAAGCCAAGTCTCATGTAAAGAACCGTAGAATTCTGTGGATGCATGCGACTACTGGAGGAATCTATCTGAAGTCGCAGAATTCCCCAATTGACGGAGCCACTTGGCTTAACTTGTGGCGTTGAGTACGCAGGCAACTAAAGCCAGAGGGCTGAAACAAGACAACTTGACGAGTGATCGCATCTGGTTTAGGGTATAGGCTACGAGGGACATTGGCCGGGCGAGCTCCAATCAAGCCTGTGTAAAAAAGGGTTTAGGGTTTAGGGTTTCGGTCTGCCTAGGTCAGCGGTGAGATTTCAAACGTGCTCTATGCGACTTGGCCTCTGCCACAGGGAGGTCGGTCTTCAGCACCTGCCGGCCCTAATGGCACATGTTGAAACGTGATGGGTTTCGGAACTACAGCTCACTTCTTTGATCGTGTCGGTGCATCGGTGCCAAAACTTAACTAAACCTGTTAACTGAGCTCAGGAAGACATTGTCATGGATCGGCCAAGCCAGGTGCGGGAAGCATTCATACCGAAGTTCTTTTGTTTGTGTAGCGTAGCTCATCTTCCGGAGCTGAACCAGAGGTTCCGATTTGGATAGGCCCCGCGCAAGAGGCGGACTCCTACAAAGCATCTTGATGTGCAAACAGTTCCGCGTCGCGTTCTAGGTGCTTCTGCAAGCAAGAATGCCATGCTCGTTCTGTTGATCGGCCCTAAACCCTAACCCCTTAGCAGACTGCTGCAGGATGGGTAGACAGGTCTTAAATCCATACTGGTGAACACCTAAAGAAGGGCCAGGTCGGCAACGATGTGCCTGCAGCAGAGCGAAGTCTATTGAGGGCAACAAAATGGGGCAAAACTGAGGATCGGAATGCTAAACCCTAAACCCTAGCACCTTTGGAAACAGCGAACCGGATCAGGACTTTGTGAGTGAGATTCGGCAGGTTGTGTAATACCTCAGTACGCTCAGCATCTTCGCAGTCTTTACTATCGTTTGTATTCGTTACTTGTTTAGTGTATCGTGACTATATGCCTGATTGCGTGACGGGATTGTGTGGAGCCATGCCTGCCTTGTACGAGTGTGAGAGTCGAAACCCTAGCTCATGAGTTGAACTCCTGGCTAAGCCCCGAGGCGTGTTCACTGCTTTGGCCAGAGGTGCCTTTCGTTGGGCTCTCAGCCACAGTTTAGGGTTTTAGGGGTTAAGGGATGTTTCGGGTTTTAATGCTTTTCAGGGGTTTAGGGTTTAAGGGGCTTCAGAGAGACCTCGTTCAACAAAAAGGGGCTTAGGGAAGTTGGGGACATGGCCATCTAGGCCTCCTATTGCAGCTTACGGTAGAGTTAGCTGGGTTCTTCTGCATGATATTGCCGATGCTGCGGCAAGCATCGCATCTCTTCTGTCGAGATTGTTCTCTGCGACTCTACCTCTACCGATAGCGGGCTTCATGTGAAATTACCATTATCGTCCAGGTTCGGCTGGGACGGGGGCAAGTCAACAAACTGGCAGCACGTGCAAGCAGCCAATATAGGTCTTGTTGAACAAACCATGGCTCGGTTGATCTGTGCTCCAGATGGCGAGGCCGGCTGTTCACCACCGGGCGCATCAATGCTGTGGGCAAATATAACTCTACGAAACGTACGGGCATCTTGACTGCACAGCATCTTCTGTGATTGCAGAACCTCATTGCCTTTCACTTCGTGGTCCCCGATGTTGTGTAGGACCACAGATGAAGCCTCGATGTCTTACTCTCCTCCTGAGCCCAGGTATTGAATCCTAAGCAGAGTCCTGGCCTCGTCTATGGCAATCCGGACCGGCCGATGCAGAACATTCACTTTGAGTTTCCCGACTGCAACATGCGGCGTGTAGACCATGTAGGGTGCGGGCTAGAACGTCAGCCGTCCTTTGTCGAAAAGGAATGTGACCCTCCCGTTATGCCAAAGCCCCCATGCAGTTAAGCTTGGCTCGTGCTTTTCCCTGCCGATGCTTTTGGGACCGGGGAACAGAACTCCAGGCTTTTGTCTTTGGTCCGGCATGCATGGGATTGTTTCATATGACCGCATTGGTACAATTGAGGAATGTCGTGACGGTGAATCCCGGCCTTCGGCCATGGGGCAGGTCCTACTACAAATGTGCATCCTGGCTGTTACAGCCCTGTTCCTGGCGAGCAGTGGCTCCGAAACATAGTTGGTCAGTGTTGACCCGCAAAGGACTTTTCAACATGCAAAGGCACAGAATAGAATATAACAGCCTAGAAAAGAATAGAATGAATATGAAAACAGCATAGAAAAGAATAGAACGGATCCAAAATAGAGTACAGTCTATAATACCTTTAGTACGCCAAGGAGGGTGTCGCCGGCCTGGCTACTGCCGGGACTCAGCCAGCTCCCCCATGCTTCCGACAGCCGGAGCCAGTGGAGGAGGTCAGATCGCTTCCCTCACAGTTTAGGGTTTCGAAGTACGAAGCCTGTTGCAAAAAAAAAGGGGTTTAGGGTTTAGGAATTTTGCTGGAGTCCTTTGGCATTCACCTGACAGGTTGGTCTTCTAGACTATCTCTTCGCCTGAGACGGAGGGGAGTATGACATAGGACTTATAAGTCAAGAGACTGTCCACATGGGTATGAAGCTAAAGTTTTTGACTTTCACGCAGAAGGATAGAAGTAGACGCCTCGCGCAGCGAATGATGACTCGACTCTTTCTGCGGGCCGGGCCGGGCCAAAGTCGCCACCCGGGGCCCTTCGCAGATGGAAAATCCATTCTGCCATCCTCCCAGTGCGGAAAAATGCCTTCAGCCAAGCGGGCATGCGCCAGACCCAGAAGGAACGGACATGATACGGAGAAATGGCCTTTGCAAGAGTTCAGAATTTCAGCTTGCGTGTGGACAGGCTCTCCTGACTCATGTGGAATCTTGAGTATGCAGCCTTCGGTGAGTTTGCTCTGAGGCCGCCAGTCGGTCAGCCAGCAAGACTTCAGGCCCAGGGCAGTTCCGCTGGGCTCCCGCGATCTGCAGAGTCGTCACCGCAGAGCCAGAGTCAGGCTCCCCTAGCTGAACTTCAACTTCTGGAGTGGAGGAAGATGAAGTCCAGAGGTTTCACCAGTGCAGTGTGATCCCGGCATCGGTGCTTCCATGTTGGCAGCTTCAACCTATGGGAAAGTCCCATGATAAGTCCCCATGTTTGCGTTGCGCAGGTCAGATCACAAATGCCTTCCTTGTACATACAACACAGTAGACCGCGGAGCACAGGCAGCATCCGTCGCATGTTTCCAAAGTGGTGTGATGCTTCTCACAAGGCTTGTCGAAACGACAGATCTCTGATGATTGCTTGCTGCATCTCCGGGTCCTGCTGCATGCATTCCGAATTATGATTTCGAGAGATTTCAATTCGTGAACCAGGTACAATCACATTACGGCTGCGTCACAGCTGACAGCACATATCTCAGCTGCAAAGCGGGAACTTGATGGCCTAGGAAGGTGCAGAACCCGTGCACACACGATCAAATACCTCGTTCACAGAACAGCGGTGTGACATGCTGTCGCAAACTGACGAGAAAAGGTGGGTTGCATCAGGACGACGATGGTGTTCTGTTGTCACTTCTCAGGCGGCGCTGGAGAGACGATTTTCCAATTAGGCTTTGAGCACCTGTGTAGACAAGATCGGAGCCCTCGACACCCACATCCAAAGTAATTATGGTTTATATTAGGTAACATGACATGAACTGCTGAGGGTTGTTTTGAGTACTTTTATGGGAACACCAGCAATACCCTATGTAAGATCATCGTGGTGCCTCCACCCCTCGACAGGAAAACGTGAAGCTTTCTGTCCCACATTCGCCAGTGATCACGCGTGTGTTTGAGCACATAGTTCACATAGTCTTGGGGCAGGGATGCTCTAGCTCAACCCGGCTGCGGCAGTCTTTTCTAGGGTTTTTCTGCTGTCCTCGGCTCAGCACGCTCGGCCCTAGAAAGCAGCAATGTTCCAGATTGGCCGCGGTCAGTGTTGGTGTCCCCATTGAAAACCCGAATCTGAGTTTGCATTGGCCAAAGTCTACCAAAATTGCTTAATTAAATCCATCGCAAAACTAGTCATTAGAGTACTTGTTCGAAGCATGCCAAGCTTTTCTGAGGGCTTGGGCAATCTTGAAAGATTAAAATCACTTGGATAGAGGTGTTCTTAAGTTTTTAGATGAGCCGAATTAACCGACTCCCTTTGATCCTATGATAAAGCGGGATGTAAATTTCGTCTCCAACCTTCTAAATGATATTTCCGATACTATACTTACCGAATTTCATTCTATATTCCCTTATTGAAACAGTCATAGTATCTCTTTCAATACCTATGCATAGATACAGATCAACTATGATTCTCGAATTCCTTCAACTCTTTGGAGGATTAGGGTAACGCTTCGAATGTGTAGTCAACTTGAATAATTCGAAACATTAGGCGACTTAGATAGTTGCAAAATCCGTAGTCTTGGTTACATGACCCAGATCACGTTACGTCTATTATTCGCGCAGAATGGATATTTCCGTCTAATCTAGCTAGCCGCTGGGATGATCTCAATATCCGTTTGGGATATCTTGTTCTGCCTGTTGTAAGATGTATAGTTATCTTACTGAGTTGTGACAGTGTTGAAAAATATTTTAACATCGAAATCATATACTTACTCCTTTGATTCTTGATGCCCTGATTTCCGACAGGGAAATAGCAGGACATCCGACCAGGGCCTGTCGTGCTCCCAGCCGCCAGGCTCCAGAGTCTCTGAACCGCAGCCGAATTCCTTCGAAGATGAGATGACCGTCTTATTATTCAGATTTTGGAATATTTAGATCATCCTGCATTCGATCAGAACACGGCCCTGATTGATCCCGAAGAGGTCCATGCCGGATTCATTATTCGTTTTCTTTTGTCTCTTGCGATCAAGAGGCTTCCTTATAGTGCAGACGCATTGCGATTAGGCATCCCTCCCCGGTTCCTTCCCATATCACTCGCAGGCTGGTAAACAGCAAGCGCTCCTCGATTCAGCTTCTTGTGTTTGCGAAGCTGATTTCGCGTCGTGACCTGTTTTAAAACGATACCTTCTATATCGGTGTTGCTGCTCTCAGAATGTTGCAAACAGATTCCATCATGCTTCATACGCTGCAATTCTGGCAGAAAACCAGGCTATCGATCCAACAATGTTCCAATTTACCAAAACTCGATCGAGAGAGAGTGAGAGAGAAGTACATATAGATTATTGCAAAGACATATACATACTAATACGTATATGTATGTATGTATGTATGTATGTATGTATGCAGGTAGAAATACAAGTGTATATATATATATATGATATAATTTTCAATATCGTTATATAGTTTTATGAACATAGGTTTGAACATTAGATAAGGGAAGCTTCATATGTTCGACCAAACAGTAAAGCATATCAGTTGACTTACACTTAGTATGAAATCCAATACTAATGGATAATCACTTATCGTCAATTAAATTTTACCAATATAGTAATGAAATAGAGGTTAGAAGGACGATAATATAGATGCACATACACTAGCACTTGTGGATCATCTGTGAATTAATGGGAGCACCGGGCTGTGCATTTGCTTGGGCAGCTCGCAGCCTCTTCGGATCGAGCTTTGCGACATCATGACGCCCGCTCTGCGCGGTGGCATCCCTCCACCAAGGGCTTCGTCGCCCCGAGTGGCGACTTGGACTGGGAAGACTGCAGCGTTGATCATTGGAAAGTGTTGACCGCCTGCTTAACAAGTGGAGACTGCGTCTCGCATTCGTTTTTTTCTACATTCCCTCCCCGAAGCTGATTTTCAGGGCTTGAATACACACGACCCAGGTCTCAGTCACGCGGGGTTGGAAGCTTGGTATCCGACTCCCAATCGAGCTCTCCCCCTTTCGCATGGGACCTTGCCTGAGGTCAAGCTCGTCACTTGTTTGGGCCTTAGGGGAAATGACATGACTCCGTGATTTATTTTGAACGGTGAGGCCGACAATTCATTTACGAACAAGCACACCTCCGCGCTATCGTGGCGCCGCCAGTATGCGGATTCAGTCTAGATTCAGTTGAAAGCACTACTCTGGAGGCTTGGAGGTGCAGCGTCCGGTTCAATGTGCTGCCGCAGCCTGATCGATAATTAAATAGCGTGCTCAGTCCATGAGCGCGCAGCCATCCCAGGCGGCCTCGTCGGCATGCGTGACGCCGTGTAGGGCAAGGGCCCTAATAATCCTAATTATGATAGGTCCCGTATGCAACAAGTAGTTCCTTCCATTCATAAATTATTGAGGTCCGGACCTTGAACAACGAGGATGCTTCAGTCGCGCTCTCATTCACCGGCGCGTACGTCTCAGGTATGGGCTTTCTGGTTGGAGCGGTCTGTTCAGGCTGACAGCTTCCAGACACCACCTAAAGAGGCCTGCGTCGGCAATTAGTTTGTAGATGGAGGGGTATCGCGGAATAAGTTGAGTCATATGTTGTATTTCAAAAGTCAATGAGTTGCCAGTCGCGGAAGCCGGCGACCGATGCTCAGTTCACCACGCCGCTCGACTCCTGATTGGATGTTGGATGATAGTTGATTTTATTTTTGCAGGAGGTCTGGATTCAGTCGTTGTTTTGGTATGAGCGTTTCAAGCCCAGGCAAAGAGATTCAGAGAATCGTCACGCAAACGAAGAGTATTTGTAGCCCAGCAGGTGTCATTTGTATGTCTTGATTGGCTGAACACTTCAATATACCGTACAGTGGAATGTGTGGTTTGGTCGTGAGGAAACAACAACTGCTCAATTGAGCCCGGATGCTCCGTTCTGACGAATCCCCAGGCTCTTGCCAAGCTCGCTGCCTGCTGCAACGTCCCACGGACAGGCAAAGCCTTGACCACAGAGATGGCCTATTCGCAGCAGGTTTCTCATCTTGGTAATAAGTTCTACATAGGTCGATGCCGGTCTTACTGTCAGCGTTGTTGAGTCTTGTGTATGCGACCCTGACCGTGGAGGAGCTGCTGAATCTAAAGACCGGTGCTCAGCCGGGCAGTCGCCCAAGGGAATGAGGCAAAA
>CAJNDV010003452.1:0-10814 GCA_905221635.1 Symbiodinium sp. CCMP2456
CCCCTACGATCATGGGAGCAGCGGGCCGTAGGCCCGTGAATCGTAAGTGCTCAAAAGTGTGGAATTCTGACCGATGTCCTGAACATAGGCCTGTAGCTATCACAGAGTGGGAGCTGACAACACCCTCCCTAGAGAGAGAAAGGTCGAACGTGTCCTACGACTTCAGAGCTTTGTTGTTGCGTGGTATATCATTTTTCTGAGACAACAGAACTGGCAACTTCTGCTGAGATGCATGCATGTGATCGAAGGACAAATTTAAATTCCACTAGCTTGCCGGAAACCAACCGCCACGGACGATCGACACAGGCTCCCAGATAGCCGGAAAAAGGAGATTTGGCAAAATGCAATTCCGCGGTAGCTGGACCCACATTTTCCAACCAAGGTCAACATCAAGCACAACTTTCAATAAAAACTCCCGAATCAGTCATAGCACACTGTTCCTGCATTCTCCTCGTCATTTGTTGAATTTAGTCATATTCTAAAGTTTACACATGTTCGATTCCACCAATCTGAAATCTGAATTTGTTTCGTCTTCAAGATTTTGAGTTGCCGTAAAAAACGATTTTCAGCATCCTCGTTTTTGTGTTTTCATCATGTGCCACGTCTCAGATTTCGAGGTGCCTTCCCGTCGGCAAACTCCAAGATATGTGTGGTTTGCATGGAAATTTTGCATGTGACCATTGGCTCGATCTTGAGCTCCTTCCAAATCATGGTAGAAAGGCTGACAGCTGCAAGCAGTCGTGTTGCATGTCTTGCTGCGATGAGGCGGAGGCCTGCCAGCTGCCAGCTAATGTGCATTGGTGATGTCAAGCGTGTCGAACACCCTGTGCAGTTTCAGTGGAAACTCAGAAACGCCGACATGATCACAAGGTCGAGCAGAGCCAAGAGACAATTGCGCTAGTCAAGGCACCGAGATTGCTTTATGCCGTGTGCTTGTGTCTGTGTCCTGCCATGATACCCGGCCTATCTGAAATATGTGTTGCACATTTGTTCGTGTTGATCGGGAAGTGAGATATTTATGGTTTTGCCAATCTTGCAAGCTGTTGGAACACTCTCAAACTGTTCAGCTGTGTTCGCAGTTCCGGGTTTGCCGGTTCGTGGTTTTCCGCCAAGTGCAGCACTGAGCTGACGAGTTTTGAGATTGTGGCTTTGGAGGTGAATGCGCCTTTTCACATTGAAATGTTTCTTCCACAGTTTCGGCACCGTAATTTCGACATTGTGTTGGCGATTGACAAGGAATTAATATAGACGACAAATAGATACATGGAGCCTGCAAAACAGCAAGTATATTTTTTCTGAAGGTGTATTGTCCATACACATACGCATATATAAATATGTAACTGTGTATAGACAGATTATACATCAGATACTTGTATGCACATATGTGTAGACGCATGCACGTACATCTAAACACGTACTCAGTTCTTGGTACAGAAAGCATGGATGCCGTGTCTTGCTCTGCGATTTTGTGCTCCACTCCTCGTCCTGTGCGATGCTCGGTTTAGGGTTTAGCTTCGCTGCGCTTGGCCATGGCAGTCCATGCCGCACCATTTCGCACGGTGCTGGCCTGCGTCATTCCGTGCTGTGATGCTGTGCTGTGGTTGCTGCGTGTTCTCTCATTTACATATACAGTTGCCTGCCTCTACAGGTGCCCCTCTCTCGCTGTCTTTGTGTACGTGCTTATGTAAGTATACAGGGCCAGCGAACTTGATAAATGTAAGAAACAAATGCACACACACTTCTGTGGTGATGCATTTATTTGTTTATCATTTCTCCGGTTCTCTCTATTTGTTCAGTTTCGTTTACATGTCGCCGACATACATGTGCGTATGTACGGATGCATAAACTCAATAGAAAATAGAAAACACGAAGATGAACATTTATATCAGTATGAGCATGGGCATGAGCATGAGCATGAGTATGAGCATGAGTACGAGTATGAGAATGAGAATGAGCACGAATATGACTCTGATCATGAATATAATGATGAATGTGAGTATGTTTCAATACCGATACCTGTATAGATGTAGTTACACATGACATCTGTCTTTATATATACATATATTTTTATACACACATCCATCCATACATGCATGGAGAAGGGGGAGTGCATCCAGTTATTTCGGTTAAACTGTTATGAGAATGTATGAGATGGTGCTTCCACAGGCAACAGAATCGCACACTATCGTCGACCACGAGGCCATTCCATTTTAAGTTTCCGGCCTTGGATGAAGGGGAGGGTTTTGGATTGGACCGCCTGTGCAGAACGGACGTCAGGATGATGCCTCCATGGTCCGAGTTCCTTCTGATGCTGTCGCGAGCGTCACATCCAGCGTAAGAGAGGCGTGGGCGCCGGGCTGTGGTGATTTTTGGTTGCCCCAGCTAGTGTGCTTGAACATGGCCCTTTGCACACGACGGCACCGCTTAACGTTTTGATGGTGCAGGCTGAACTGCTGGCCAGGCCGGGGTCCATGATTCTTCGCCATGACTTTGCGAGTTCTTCGCTGTTGAAGTGTTTGCAGCGTGTCTCCAACACGTTGCTTGTTTTCAGGCTCTCTGCGAAGGCTGTCGATGCACACTGGCGCGTGAGCCGCAAGGAGCTTGTCATGAAACGAGAGTGGCAGCCTCAGGCGTATCTTCACCTCGGAGCCTTCTAAACTGCAGCACAGCTGCGATCCCAAGGCTTAGTAAAACTTTGAAAAGCACTCTGTTTCTGGCGGCGTGGCGAGGTACAGAGGCATTCGGGCAAGTTTTGGCAATTTGCTGCATGTCACCCTTGGCATACAATGCCAGCTTGCTGTGTCTTCGCGTGGACGCAGGTAGTCGTGAAGTGCGTGTGGCTCTCAGTTGATGTAGGCGATGAAGGCAGAACAGACGAATAATGTAGCATGTGGCAACGTCGTTCTAATTGCGACTTTCGTCATCAACATCTTCGTCATCATCAACATGAATATTGTTGATCTGATCATTGCTATCATCAACAACTGCGGTCAGTTGGCATCTTGTTGAACTGATCGGCCACTTGGTGGCAGCTGGCATTCGGATTTGATAGAAGGTGATTGCCAAACTTTCAGAACGTACAAACGTGCAAGATCGGGTTCTGTTGCCCGGGATTTGCGATGCACTTCAGGCTGAAACCCACTTCACGACCAGAGCCATGTCTTCTGCCAGGCACGAGCCGCAAGACGGTCTGAGCTCGGGGTGCCAGGGTTGATAAGCTGAATTCCATCGTGAACACCGTTTTTGGTTGGCTCTTTTCCAAGTTTCTTCTTAGGAGCATCGGTGTGGAATGATGCGCTTGTGGTTGGGTACATGCGTACGTGGGATGGCAGTGGATGGCACAGGCGTTTCTCAACACGTCGACGCTTGCTTGTAGTTTTTCGGACATACTTGGACGGTGACACACCTGATGCTTTGTGGGTTTGTGGCGGGACCCGCATATGTGCTCGGGACGTCGAGGAAGCTGCATGCCTCTCAGAAGTCAAGTCGGGTGTGAACTTGTCCTGGCAATTTCCATTGAAGTTCACTGTTGCCGAAGTTATGCTCGGGAGGCTAAGAGAAGACGATGACAAGAATCGTGTTGTCAACACAATGTACCAGGCATCATGACAACAATGAAGAGGCTTGTATGCTGCTGCTATGGCTGCTGATGCTCGCAATTGACGGTGCAGCTGATGCTGCACATGACGCTGACTTTGCGATATCATGATTGTCTAGAGCCCAGTTCCACGCCTTGTGACTTGTCCTACATCGCGTGCTGCTCTGATCAGTGTTACTTAGGGCAGGGATTTTGTCTGTTTCTGCGCTGCTTCACACTTGCCTTGCACCGCTGCCAATCTACGTGCATGCTTAAACCTTCAGCTGAGCAACGAGAGAACCATCCAACATGCCGATCTAGTGTCACTCGGGCGCACAGCAAATGCCAAGCCTTTGGCTGGATGAAGAAGTTGGGTTTGCAAGTTTCGGTCGGCATGCCGGCATGATCACGATCGGAATGCCTATCTGTTCCGTGAGGATAACTTCGAGCGCGGTATCCAAAGCGTTTTCGAGCCTCGGCTGCCAGATATGGATGTGTTCGTCCCAACAACAGGGCCGAGCAAGTAAACATGCTGGGTTGGGTTCGTTGACTGTTGTAGGACATGCACAACAACAGAAGCACGAAGGCAATCCGCGTCATGTCTAGCATGGTAAAATCCGCTGCAGAACTTCGAAGGCTGAAGAAGCCGGCGCTCGATCAGGCTCGAAATGATGCGCGTGCTGTGACTAACGGTGACTAACGGCCAGGTGAGTGAGGTGTTAATCAAGCTAGCGATGTAATTATTTCAGCACTCGAGAGCGAGGTCCCTAATCTAGAGGAATCGTGCCTTGGACAGGCTGCGACGCAGTCGACCGGACTAGCTGCTGAAGATCATCATGCCATCGACTTACGATTGAGTTGCAGCGTCGGTGATGCCGTTGAATCTGCCGGTTCAGCTGTACCAACATGTGGCTGTAGCACTTCCCGCAAACAAGCTGCAATGAAAATATTATCGCCTCAAGAACAGAAGAAGCAAGACAGGACAATCGATTAATTGCAGAAGCCCTTTTCGTGAGGCCATGATCGAAGAGCTGCTTCACGAAATTGACATGATGTGGGCGACCCAGAGACAGAGGGTCAAATAAGTGAAACATGAAAATGCTGAGCAGGATGATAAGTGCGAGATGAAGCCTGGCCCCGAAACTCATTGCCCTTCACTAAGGTCGAGAGAACGACATCCTGATATGGTCATGCACCCTGCCAGCACTTTCAGCCGCAGAGCGCGTGGGCTTTGCAAATGTTCCGTCAGCTCTCAATATGCTGATGAGGTTTCTTGGAGCATGCCTGGATCAGGAGCCCGCCCAAAGCCGCTGCAGTTGTGTGATGTTGCAAGAAGTAGTCTGTTTGCTGCTGTTAGAAGATGTTAGAAGTGTTCACTTTCGCGATATCCAGGATGCACCGATTATGTGCATCACCGAATACATGCCCGGGGGTGACCTCGAGCGCTACTACATGGTGTCCTTGCTGCACTCAACCTGCCCCCCATCACTGTGCTTCTCTGAATATGTTAACATCAAGCATTGGGCTTGAATAAGCATCGGTGACAGCCTACGAACGATCTCTATCGCTTAAAGCGGCTCGTATAACATGTTGTTTCCATGCGTGTTATGACATGAAAAGTAGTGTTGCTCAAATGGTAATGGAGAAAAATCAACTAGCAACTCCGTCCATCTTGTTTTTGTCCTTCGTGTCCATGATTTCGATCGCCAAGAAGTTAGTGGCGCACGCAAACTCGGATTACATCTTAGTTTCCCGTGGTGTCCAAAGTGCTCGCAGCAGTCGCGCGCAGCATCGGAAAAAATCAGTGGAAGCCTCCAGCATGCCAACGTTTGTGCACCATCACGCAAAGCACAGTGTAGTCTCAAGAGATCTTGGGCAGAGGTGGCACCTAGCCAGCTATTGCTGTATAACCAGCCGGTCCTTTGTCAGCGTGGCTTATCTTAGGACGACGAGCAAGCATTTGAGTTGCACAGCACTGCGCCAGAATCATCGAATGCGTTACAAGGCACCGCTACAAGGGACCAACACGCCAGATGAGCGGCACATATGTGCCATGTCTGACGAGCGCCGTTGAGATTCGGTAAATTTAGTTCCAAGGCTGCATTTACATTTCTTAAAAATTCGCAAGCCTTCCTCCCTGCTTACCTTGTAGTACGGGAGCTTGCCCTTAATACCAACTGACACAGCAATGCCAGGGGAGGGCTCTCATCATAGAATTACCCAGATGGTGGAGGCTCCCAAGTCAAGTTCGGCAGCACCCTCAAATGAGCCTCCGGCGCGATTTCAGTCGACAATGTGCACCAAGCTGCAGACCGTGTAACCGCCGTGCCCGCACATCTTAATCTGATACTTTTGAACGCAAAAACCAGATAGTGTTGCCACACTGTCTGGGAATTATGCAATGCCCACGCCAAATCAAGACAGTTTGTCCAGACCTTCAGGAAACAGGGAGGATCAGTGGGGGATGCAGCCCAGAGCAAAGATCTGCTCATGTTGCCAGAATGCAAGGACAAGCTTAGATACAGTTCATGCTGACATCGAGCAGCAAGGATATGTTCGTGCCGGCAGGAAACGCTCGCAGCCGAAACTCAGACACCGAGTCCAGAGCTGGAAAAGCAAGGACATCCAGCCCGAGTCCGCCAAATGCTCCGGTTTTACGCACTCGTCTTGGTGCTGCCTGATTACCCCGAGATTCCTTCAGGGCCTTCAGCGTCGGAACCCATCACGCATAAGCCTCACCCTGGCCATCCCTGGCCCGAAACCTCAGACCTACAGACCCACTGCGTTTGTCGAGGGCTTCGGACTTCAATTCACGATTCAGGATTTCTGGCCCTGCAGCCCAAACCCTGCACCGGG
Source organism: Symbiodinium sp. CCMP2456 (assembly GCA_905221635.1). NCBI lineage: Eukaryota > Dinophyceae > Suessiales > Symbiodiniaceae > Symbiodinium > Symbiodinium sp. CCMP2456. Next base: position 6,434 of record CAJNDV010003452.1, read on the forward strand.
GTTACACCTACGGCAGCCGAAAGAAATTCTTAGACTGAAGCCGGAGCAAGGCTCTGTCCGAGTAACCACTCACATACGTGCAAACTACACCAAGAGGAGGCCAACTCTCTCATTCCACACGCAGAAGAAGATGCTCATAAGTCATCAGGACTTTGAAGCAATGCCCTCATTGAGCCAAGAGACAGGATGTGTGTTCACTGAAGCACGTGTAACGAAATCTTCATACCCCTGAGCATAGACATCTGCGCGCGGCAAGCAAAAATTTCCAGCAAAAGTTTCAAAATTGCAAGGCAAGGAAAAGCCCTCACACCGAACCAGAAGCAGGGAAGCGTTGCCAAAGATCCAGTAATGAAGAGAGGCCAAAATCAACGAAATGCTCGCAGCGAGCCAAGAGTAAGTGAAGATGCTGACCAAACAATACCTTCATCGGGTTTGCTTTGATAGGGAGTGTCACAGAGATTGCTGCGAGTTTTGTGTTCTTCGGAGTGTTAGTTAAATGTAAACAAAAGCTTCGGATGTCGTGTCGCCACAACTTTGCTTGCTTGCTGCTGGTCACGATGCTTCAGGCAAAGCGCCGAGAAAAGACGACAGACGTCTGGTGTCCGCCCTTATGGCAGATCGTGGAGTGGTGCTCTGCGGCTTGGGCCGATCAAACGAGACTTGAAAGCGACCTCTTCGGCTGTAGCCTGTTTCAGGTGATTTCAGGTACTTCTATGGGGTGTGCTCAGTAATTCGCATTGATGGGTGTGCGTCTTAGGCCTGCGCAGTTCGAGCCGAGGCTGTGGCAAGAGCGCTGGCATTTCTTCACCATCGCCACCCGCTTGCGCATTCATCACCGCTTTCGCGTCCTTCTGGTTCATCAGCGCCATCTCACCTTCCGCCAGAGGCGACGAGCCGCTGATTCACAGGGACCTGAAGCCCCTCAATCTGCTGTTGCTCCTTGGATACAACTTTGTTGCTACGCATGGGCATAGTTTGAGCCAGGATTGCCGGCCTCTCTTTGCTGAGTTTCTGTACTTACAGCGCGATGCAGTGCTTGGTTTACTTGTGGGGCCAGATTTTTGAGGAACAAGCACTTGGAGGTCAAAGTGGCTGACATGGGCATCTCCAAAGTCATGCCGCTCGGTGCATCGCATCTGATTCGGTCCCGTGTGTAGTTTTTGCTCGTAGTTCTCGAACCTTGGACAGCTTCGCCAACCACGCCCAGGGCGGCAACCAACAACAGCACCGCCAGTTACACCATGACCGGTGGTGTTGGCAGCTGGCTCTACACGGCCCCAGAGGTGGTCAGGCGGAGAGGGGTACCATCCGCTCGTTGCATGCTTAGAGTTGTGTCTAGGTGACTCGTGTTTTAGCACTTTCTTCGTACTTGTGGTTCATTCACAGTTTGTGTGATCTCGATGTTTTACTTTTCTGCCTTTCAATGCCTCTTCTTGTGGCTTCCCCGTTCCTTGTCATACTTGTCCTCTCCTCGTTCTGCATCTGACGGAGAAGACCAAGTGCGGGCTGGCCGCAAGTCTGCTAGCAGCGCCGCATCACAAGACCCCAGATGCTGCATCGACACCCCATGTGTGTGGCCTTCGCGGACTCGTTGCATGCACACCCAGTAAAACAATAAAACTGCTCTGTGCAGGCATGAGCAGTACAATGCTCCTTGGAGAAATGGTTGAAGTGAGGAAGCAGCTTATAAGCATGTGGAATCTTGCATAAGGAAAAAGTTGACATCTATGCCTTCGCTTTGATCATGCCGGGAGCTCAGCTGATGTCAACTGGAGAGGGCCGGCCTTGCAACAATGATGCTGGATGCAGGTATTTCATGAGTTCTGGGCGAGCTCCTTTCTATCAGCTGGGAAAAGATCCTGAACTTGCCCCTCGCTGGCACACAGAGTTTGGTAGGTCAGTGCCCGTTTCTCCGAGAAGTAGATGCCTGTCCCGATTTTCTGTTGCCTTGGGCTGGCATTGGACATGTTCGGTTGACACTGATGAGAACGGAGGTGCTGAAAGAATACCTGCGAGGGCATGAGCCCAGGCTTGTGTTGTCAACTTTTCTACACCAGTGCACAGCGCACACGTGATAAGCTTCAGTGTAGGTTGGTGAGGAGCTGAGCACAACCCACAGCTCGGATTTACTGGGAGATGTGCACGAATTTACAAACCAGTCGTGTTTGGTGCCACCTCAAGAGTCACTTCATGTAGCCTCCAGATTTCATTTTTGGAGGCCGATTGTTGCTGACTGCCACATCCAGCTGCGACCCATCATGGCCTCCGCTTGCGATGCAAGGGCCTCGTTCGATCGCAAAGTGTTTTGCAGCTGAGCTTTGTAGAGCGTGCGAGATTCTAAGGTGGAGGAAAAGCTCCGGCCCACCGCCGCACAGTTAGTTCAGGAGTTGAGCGAGGCATCGCTGCGTCTTACGTGTAGGAGAACTGAACGCCTGCAGATCAAGTCATGTAATGTCGTGACGTTGGCAGGTTCCGGTGACAAAGCGATCCTGCCTATGCTCCCAGATGTGACCGCTTCGGCAGCCACAGGTTTCGTTGCAGGCCGCTCATTCCCAGGCTTGAAAACGTCCAGAATTCTGCTTGTCGTTCGCAGGCGAATCACTCGCAATATCAATGGTGGAGCCGGTCGGTGCTGAATGCAGGGCTTCACTAGACAGTTTTCTTCGCACGCTTAGCTCTTTTAGTACTTCCACCGTCGATTCACTAATGATCGTTTGAACGGCCACTCGCACCTCCAGGCTGTGGGATAGTTGCAACATGGGTTTCCTTTGGGACACCGTGCTCGACTTAGATGAGCTGTCGTCATATATTTGACGTGTGCTGTCTTGCCAGTCAGAAGTGACAGCAGCCGGGAGACGTGGATGACCCTTTAGTCACTGTAGTTTCTGATAACGATCTTTTCCAGCTGGACCGTGCACACGGCCATAGCTTTCTTGGAGACGGTGAGAGGGTACCGGAGCGTGTGGAAAAGCTTGTGCATCGTCATTTTGTTTGCTGAGAGTGTTTGACCTCTTGCATCTCCGTGTCCGACCACAACAGCCGAAGGCTTGCGGGCGGACGGCTATTACCAGCGATTTATAATCGTGCTGCAGATAAAAACAATATCGCTGCATCCAAGTATATATGTTGGGAAATTGAAATATTGACGATTCGGGTTTGGGATAGATAATACGCGGTTTATATATATATATATATGAATATGTATATAGATATGTAAAAAAAAATATATATATATATATATATAAATATACACGACTGTAGAGTTGGGGTCTGCGGCTTTAGATTCTAGGCCCGGGGCTATTACATATAATTGGATATTTTGTTCACGACATCTAGTTATTATAAATCTTACATTATTTTTCTAAAAATTAAAGCATTATTGAAATGCTCTCGATTTATTTATAAATTTGAAAGTTCATAATAGCTATTATATAAGCAATACGACAATTATCGAGCAAGTTGAATCATGATACAAAGACCTCATTTTCTTCTTCTTCTATATTTCCTATATAGATTCCAAATAATTTAGATCCCTTTCGCAAATCGTAATGCTGACTTCTATAATATTTAGACTAGCTTGCATACATCTCTCTGCTTCATTCGAGCTCTTAATAAGATTCTTATTAAATTTTATATTTTCACCTTCATATTCTTCGATATGCTTTCGTATTTAATATTAATAGACTTATATTTATCTTTCTTCCTATGAATTTATATTGATATATAAATTATTAGTGAGCGCTTAATCTTATATTATTATTATTATTTTAAATTATTTATCGATGAATATCCATTCTCGGCAAATTGCTTTCAAATAATTTCTTCTATATTGGATCGATCCCTACGTGGAATGGTGCGTCCAGATGGGGATGTGTGTCTCGAGTGGGCGCTCATTGAATCGAGTGTCTAGGTCGGAAATGAATGGTTTCGATAAGCTGTCATACTATTGATGTGCGTCTCGAATGGATACTTTCTGAATCGAGCGGAAAAAATTTGATTTTGATATATTATTATTTTATGGATGTATATATCGAATGGGCGCTTCTGAAATCGAGCGTGTAAATCTAGAAAAAAATAATAGATTAGAAGATTGAGAATCTTAATTTTATGATATGAAAAATAATTATCATGGCCTCGATTTCTTTATATTTTTGCAGAGAATTTTTTATTAAATTGAGCTTATATTATTTGATACGAGATTTACTCTTCATAAATGATATTTCGAATAATATATATATGGTCGGAAATAATAAATAAATTAATATAGATAATTTGATTTTTTTAAATAGATATAATATATTAATCGTAATTTTTCTATTTAAATATTTTGAAAAGATTATGATTTTATATTACTCATATAAAAAATTAAAAATATTATTCT
>CAJNDV010003455.1:609-10808 GCA_905221635.1 Symbiodinium sp. CCMP2456
ACCCTAAACCCTAAACCGGAGGAGCTGGGCGTGACCCCTCCCCTGGGCTTCTTTGATCCGCTCGGGCTCAGCAAGTTCGACAATCCGGAGATCGCTGCGCAGCAGTTCCGCCGTAGGCAGGCTTCGGGTTGCTTAGGGGGTGTGCGGCTCTTTGAGGGGTTTAGAATCTAATACAGGGAGGTTTAGGGGAGAAGGTTTAGGGAAAAAAGGCTTAGGCTTTTAGGGTTTAGGGGCCTGAAGAATTACCTTACTATTTTGGGGGTTCCTTATTGTAACTATGGTATAATGGGCCCCAAAACCCTATTCTAATTACTAAGGCCCCTACATTAGGGCTTCTAGGGGTTTAGGGGTCTAGAATGAAGGGGTTAGGGCTGATGTAGGGTGTAGGAGTGTGAGGGTTTTGGGGCTGTCAGGGAGCTTTTGCGAGTTTGGACTGTAGAGGTTTCGGGCTATGGGACGCAAGGGTTTAGGACGATTCCAAGGCTTGAGGGGTTGGATTTATGGCTTTTGTTATTTTGCGGTTTAGAAACCCACACAGATCAAGTCTTCTGGATATTGTTTTGCGGGGTTGGAGCTGTCGATGGGTTTGGTATCGAGCCCGTTTTCCGAGTTTCCGACCTCCTTCACACGTCTGTCTTCAAGGGCCTCAATACCGAGCCCCTAAGCCATGAAACCTAGGCCTGCAAACCCAAAGCCGAAGAAAGCGGACCTACAAAACCCTCTTAGATCTTCATGCCCTAGAAACCCAGACCCCCAAAAGGATCTGAAAAATAGATCCCCTAAAGGGGGTTCCTATAAAGTACCCTTTAGTAGTTAGGGTCCCTAATTAGGGGATCTATTTTTTAGATCCTTTTGGGGCCCTTATGCCCTTAGAAGAGAGGCGGATCGTGGAGCTGCAGCACGGCCGAGTGGCGATGCTGGCGTGCATCGGATGCTGAGACCTCGTCATGCACACCTTTTCTTTCGTTTCCTTAGTTTTAGACTGCCCAACCTTCCACATGGTTTTAGTCTGTTTTCCTTTGTTTTCGACAGCCCAAGCTTCAACATGGGTTTTAGTTTGTTTTGCCGTAGAATTCTTCGAGTTTGCTCTTATTCTTCTCACCTCTTGTTTCTCTGGGTCGGTTTCAATGTTGGCCGAGTTTTATGTACACCCTGATATAATCCCCACTCAACCTTCACTAGCTTCCAAAAAGACGACCAGACTCCAGGATACATCGTCCCTGAGTACGTGCGCTTCCCAGGGTTCTGCTACCTGGAAAGCATGAACAGAGCCTGTAATTAGTATCTGAATAGATAAACTTGGATACGGGCTTCAGGGGTGTATACAAACACAAACAGATACATATGTATATATATAAACACAAATATATGTAGAGAGAGAAAGAGAGAAAGGCTATTCCTACATATTCCTGCCATTGATTCTTTCACTGTGTAAAGGTTGACTCCTTTAAGGATTTTTGGGTAGGGCGGTGATAACGTTGTTTCGGATAGGGTCTTCTCTAGATACACTCGGCAATCCTGTCCAAGAACGCACTACAAGGGCTTCAATGGCCATATACCCCTAAGCCCTAAACCCCTAACTCCGTGGCGCAAGCCGAAATCCCTGAACTGTCTCCAGGTCGTGTATCGTTTCATTTAGGAAGCTTATGTAGGATCTAATTAGGATGTGAGGTCCAGCGAACTGGGCCTACATAGGGTTTAGAGCTTGTAGTACAGAGCTCTTGTCTGCAAGCCCCGTGTCACTCCCAGAAACTCTACAAAAAGCAATGAAAAGCTATACAAAAGCCAGGACGCCCACCTACACCCTGAAGTCTAAACCCGAAACTCTTCAGCCTGCCTTTAAACAGAGCCAGAGAAAAGGACAACCCACTGCATATCCTAAACCCTCTATATATACATATGCATATGTGCGTCTACAGAGAAAAAGAGAAAACGAAGCCCTAAACCCCTAAACCCTAAACCCTAAACCCTAAACCCCTAAACCCCTAAACCCCTAAACCCTAAGAAGAAGAGAAAGCGTAGCCACCCAGGCTCCCCTTCGCAGTCCTTGGCCTTCACGGACATCCCCAACGGCCTCAAGGGTGCTGCGGCAGTGCCGCTTGCAGGAGGGGCCCTGAGGGTGTACTTGGAGGATCATGGGACTTAGTAAGTAAGGTTATAAGTCCCTTAATCGGGCTTATAAGTAAATAGAAGTATAGTTACCTTAATTATAACTTAGTAAGTAAGGTTATCAGTCCCTTAATTGAGGTTATAAGGAAATATAAGTATAGGTTACCTTAATTATAACCCTACTTACTAAGTCCCATGATCCCTAAACCCTAAACCCTAAACCCTAAACCCTACTTACTAAGTCCCATGATCCTTTAAGTGTGCGTCTTCGGACTCCGGGTTCCCAGGACTTTCCTGGGTTTAGGGTTTAGGGTTTAGGGTTTAGGGTATAGGGGCCCCAAACCCTATTCTATTTATTAAGGCCCCTACATTACATTAGTGAAGTTGCCGTTGGGGTTTAGGGTTTAGGGTCAGGGGGTTCAGGGTTTTAGGGCAGAGGTTTTGAGGTTCAGCATCAGAAGCTGATTGAGGCCACAAGGAGTCTTTTCCGGAAGCTTGCTCTTGCGTGAGGTGTCCCTGGTTCACGACTTCAGCTTTTCCGCACTACTATAGGAGCCTAAAGAATTACCAATACTATTTTTTCGGGGGGTCCTTATTTTATAGTTATGGTATACTATACCCCACCTCATTGTAGTTAGAGTATACTATACCCCAAACCCTGTCCTAAGTATTGAGGCTTCTACGTCATCGGTGCTTAGTGTCTCGGAGTTCGGGCTTTTGCGGTTGATAAGTTCAGACTTTTGGGCAACGTGGGCCTTTTTTTTGGGTTTCAAAAACGGTTTTAGGTTTGGGTTTAGGGTTTAGGGTGGGTTTCAAATTTTTCAGGCTCGAAACAAGCTGAGAGCATGTAGGAATAAGGCCACTCCCTTGCTTACGACGACTTCTTCTTCAAGCCCAAACATGCAGGTGCCATCACGGTTTAGGGTTTAGGGTTTAGGGTTCAGGGTGGAGGGTTGTTGGAGTTTCCGAAGACTCTTCTCAGCTAAAGAAGACTTTTTTGAGTGCTAAGTTTAGGGTCAGAAGGGAATCAGGGCTCCAAAAACTATCAGCAAGAATGCTTCCTACACCCCTGAACCCTTAAGCCCTAAAGCCTAAACCCCCACCCCTCACCCCGGCTGGCGAAGAGAAATGCCCAAAAGCCCCACTGGCCGTTGGGCGCTTGAGGCAGCGGAGGTCAAGGGCTTGAGTGTACGGGTTCTAGAAGGGTTTTATAACGGGTTCTTTTCAAGTTTCAAGAACGGTGCCATAAGGCTTTTAGACGGGTCGTTGGTTTAGGGTTTAGGGTTAAACCCTAAACCCTAAACCGTTTAGGGCTTAAGATGTCCATGCGGTTAAGCATTTCAGGGTCGTAAGATTCAGGGTTCAGAATCCTGCGCCGGCGCATCCGCTGCGGCGCCCTTGTACTTCTTGCCAACGAACATAATTTCTACACAAGAAATGGGGGTTTCTGAAACTAGGGGACCCTAGTATAGTACCCTAAATAATAGGATCCTTAATATAAGGACCCCAAAATAAGGTACCCCGAATTTTCAGAAACCCCCAGATGCTGTGTAGATCTTCAAAGTCCTCACGTGCCGTTTCCTAAAACCAGCAACATGTCATGACCCAGCTGGGAATTTCAGAAAACTAGGGTACCTTATTCTGGAGTCCTTATAATAAGGATTCTACTACTTAGGGTCCTATACCAGGGTCCCTTATTTTCTGAAACTCCCAGCTACCCCGGCTTCTGGCAGGATGGCTCCAGATTGTCACCTTCGTGGGCATCATCGAGGTGTCCAATCTTCAGCACGCCGGGTGCACTTGAGGAAGGCTACCCTAAACCCTAAACCCTAAACCCTAGACCGGGAGTCGTTTGTACCGTAGCCGGCCATAAAACAAAACCTCAGCTCTTAGACTCCAAACACTACTTGGAGGATCATGGGACTTAGTAAGTAAGGTTATAAGTTCCTTAATTGGGGTTATAAGTAAATACAAGTATAGTTATCTTAATTGTAACCCTACTTACTAGGACTTAAACCCCAAACCCTAAACCCTAAACCCTAAACCCTTAAACCCTTAAACCCTTAAACCCTTAAGCCCTAAACCCTAAACCCTACTTACTAAGTCCCATGATCCTTTAAGTAGGCCCCTTGGGAGTAATTTCGGTCCTTCTCTGAGGGCCAGAAAAATTTTGCGTACCGGGTATCAAGTTCGGGGTTTGGGATGAGCGGTGTAGGGTTTAGGGTTTAGGTTTGGGTTTTGGGATGAGGGCTTTGGGCTCTAAGGTCACGGGTTTAGGGCTTTAAGGGCATCGGGCCTTGAGCCTTGAGCTTGCTCAAAAAAAAAACCCTAAACCCGAAAAGTGCTTGAGGAACATTCAGACGGACGTCCTCGGCGACTACGGCTACGGTGCTTTCGGACTTCCCTTCGGCAAGAAGATCGAGGAGCTGCAACGCAAAGAAGCTTAGGTCTCTGGCTTACTTAAAGGATCATGGGACTTAGTAAGTAGGGTTACAATTAAGGTAACTATACTTACATTTACTTGTAACCCCCAATTAAGGGGCTTATAACCGTACTTACTAAGTCCCATGATCCTCCAAGTAGGGTTTAGGGTTAAAGAGCTTCTGAACCCTAAACCCTAAACCCTAAACCCTAAACCCTAAACCCTTAAACCCTAAACCCCGGCTTTAGGGTTTAGCGTTGGGGGGCTTCTTAGGGCCTCAGGATTTTTGGCGTTGGGGCTAAAGCCTTCACACCCTCAGCCCCCTTAGCTCTCGTCGTTCAGGGTCACCCGAAGCCACGGTGACTGCTGTACCCCGAAACCCCCAACCGTGGGTTTCGGGTGTAAATTTCAACAGCAAAGGAAAGGAAACCTAGAGGAAGAGGCAAATCATCCAACCCCGAACCCCAAAAGACTGGAGCCGTGGAAACCCTGCGACACCGTGATCATCAGGATTTTTCAAACAAACACTACTTCATCTCTATAGAACCATCAAGTGTGATGCAAGCTTAGGGTATGAGCAAACACTACTTCGTATAAACCTTGTGGCAACCCCTATAAACCCCTTTCCAAGGAAGCCTTCTATAAACCCTTATGGGGGTTTCCGAAAATAGGGGACCCCAATATAGTACCCGAAATAGTAGGATCCTTATTATAAGGACCCCAAAATACGGTACCCTTATATTCGGAAACTCCCTTATAGTTCCTGAAATGATTCCCTAAGCCTTAAACCCTCAACCCTGACCCCTACTTAGAGGATCATGGGACTTAGTAAGTAAGGTTATAAGTCCCTTAATTGGGGTTATAAGTAAATATAAGTATAGGTTACCTTAATTATAACCCTACTTACTAAGTGCCATGATCCTTTAAGTATAGTTCCTTAGATGAGTCCCCAGAACTCTAAGAAATGCCTGAGTAGCTGAGTGAGTACACTTTACACTTTTTGGGACTATATGGGTAGTTGTCAAAATTATGGTCCCTTTTGGGGTACCCTAAATAATAGGTGCCGTATTATAATAAGGACCCAAAAAGGGACCATAATTTTGACAACCACCCATATGATCCCTTATAGAACTGAAAGTGTACACTTTTGGGGGCTTATGAACTCAGCAACTAAGAAATGCCAAAAGAGGACTCCGAGAAGAAGATGAAGAGCCTCAACGCAGAGATCAACAACGGAAGGCTGGCCATGCTCCCTGGAGCCAACTTTTAGGGTTTAGGGTTTGGGATTTAGGGTTTAGGGTTTAGGGTTTAGGGTTTTCGACATGGGACTTTCCGAAAATGAAGGGGGGTATCTTACTTGGGGTCCTAGAGTTTCCGAAAATGAGGGGTACCTTCTTTTGGGGGTTTAGGGTTTAGGGTTATGGGAGCTTCCGAAAATGAAGGGGTACCTTGTGTTGGGGGTCGTTATAATAGGATCCTACTATTTAGGGTACTATATTAGCGCCCCCTCTTTTCGGAGAAACCCCATATTAGAGCTTCTAAGCCCCTAATTCCTACACGTTAAACCCTAAACGTTGAAAGTCATTTTAAAGGGTTTTTTGCAATAGATTACCAAGTGCCTTTTCAGGGTTTAGGGTTTAGGGTTTTAGGGTTTAGGGTTTTAGGGTTTAGGAGTTTAGGGTTCTCCGCAGGGTATGTTATATGGTTAGGCTTCTCTTGGGATTTATGATGGTGTACAAGGGGCATGGTAAGGTCTGCGGTAAGGGCATCAGGGTTTCGGGGTCAAGGGTTTGTAGCAAGGGAAGGAGACTCAAAAGGTCACATAATCATCAGGACCTCGCACTGACAGTTTTTGGAAGCCCCCCTAATGGACCAGACAGTTTAGTAAGTAGGGTTATAGTACCTATTCTTGTAAGTACTTGTTGGCTTAGTTGAGACTACTGATGAACCTTCAAGTACAATGGCCCTAAACCCCAAGGTAGGGGCCGTAATAGTTAGAATAAGGTTTTTTGGGGCTCCTTATTATAACTATAGTATAACATACCTCCGAACCCTGTTCGAAATATTAAGGCCTTTATATGACACCCTAAGACCCTGCACCGTGGCCCTTATTCCCCACAATCTCTGCCTTACACGCCCCCTAGGACTTCCCTGCTGGTTTCTCTTTACGTCACGAATGGAACCCTCTTGTCGGGGTCCGTATACCCCCACGACATACGGCTGATGATGTGAAAACTGCATTTCCCATATCAAGGAATATCCCATGATTCCCATAGTTTAGGGTCTTATAAGGTAGTGCAGGACTTATATCATCAACAGTACTGAACCCCGAGCCCGAAAGCCAAATGAAAGCACAGCCTTTCACCTTGAACCCTGAAACCTAAAACGCCCCGGTAGGACCCTGGCGTGCTCTAAGCACTAAGGCACCTTCGGTGGAACCCTTGTAAAAAAGTTCCCACATGTTCTATGAAGATCGTTAGGGGGCTCTTTGAAGGTCCTTTAGACTTTAGAGGTTCTTTCGGGATTCTGCAAAGGAGAGTTTCAGTTTGTTGTTGCCCTGAGACGGATTCCGAGTGCGAGTCAGCGAGGTTTGCGATCATCGGAATGTTCTTCCAGGATGGCCTGACACCTGGCTGACATTGGGGTTGTACTTGCAGGATCATGGGACTTAGTAAGTAAGGTTATAAGTCCCTTATTTGGGGTTAGAAATACATATGAGTATAGTTACCTTAGTTGTAACCCTACTTACTAAGTCCCATGATCATTTAAGTAGGGTCTGGAGTGTCAGGGGCTTTAAGGGTTTAGGGCTGCATTCGTCTTGACTAACGAACCAGCATGCGGCTTCAGGACCTGAGAGTTTGTCGCGGACCTGTGTTTTCTTCCCGAAGTGTAGTCTTCGCTGCAGGACTGTTGGTAGCATTACCCATCTTCCTGTTGTTGCTACTGCCTTTACTAATCGCAGTCGTTGTGCCGCTTGAATAGTTGTTTCAATGTCATTTTCCTTTTGCTGCACAAGCATACACTGATGACTGCCAGTATCCCAGACCCCCAGAAGGATCTAAAAATTAGATCCCCTAATTAGGGGCCCTAAGTACTAAAGGGTACTTTATAGGAACCCCCCTAGGGGATCTATTTTTTAGATCCTTTTGGGGGTCTGGGATGCAGATGTTGCTTAGGATGGTGAGTCGTTGAGAGCTGATGAGATGAGTGTTGCCAACCATGGCTTCTCCTCATGCAATCGCAGTATGTGCAGGAGTTTTTGAAAGTAAGCTGGTGGTTCTTGTTAAGGGATTTAATCTAAGTTTCCAGAATAAAAAACCACATTAATTACTCAGATCCTAACTTGAAGGCCCTAAACAAGAACCCAGTAAGGGGCTCTGGATGCTCCTGAATAGCAGGATTAACACCTAAGCAACCCTGCTTGGCCTTATCAAAGCCAGATACTGCACCCACGAGTTCTTATCAAAAAAAGCCCGTTCCCCATCCGGAAAAAATTCTGCAAAAGCTTGACAAACACCCTTGCGCAAAAAGTTTTTGGTTTTATGCACTTCAAATTCAAAGAGACTCCCTGAGGCGCCCAAAAAACAGCACCTGCGAAAGCAAGCCGAGGACCGGCTCCGCCTGGGGCGACTGGGCTACCTACACCGACTCGCCTCTGCGCGCTTTCGAGGAGGAGCTGGGAGCTTTTAGGGTTTAGGGTTTAGGGTGGGAGCCTCTGGCGGCCCCGGAAGTTAGCTTGAGAGTGTAGCCTTCTAGGATGTATCTCTTAGGTGTTCACAGTTTTAGTTCGGGCCGGCGTTTAGGGTTTAAAGTTTAGGTCTTCAGGGCTTGAGGGGCTTGAGGGCTGGAGGTAATCAAGTTCGGTGACTTCCGATGCACCACTCCAAACCGAAACGCCCCAGCATTGATCCTGGAGCCCACAGTCCGCACCCCTAAACCCTAAACCCCAAACCCTAAAACCCTAAACCCCTAAACCCCTAAACCATAAACCCACAACGTTCCACAAAATCCTAAGTTCCTCGTCGAGGAGCTGGGCGTGCAAGCTCCTGTGGGCTTCTGGGATCCCGTTGGCTACACCCGCGATGGAAACGTCGAGACCTTCAAGCGCCGCCGTGAGACAGAGATCAAGCATCTTGCAAGGTTAATATGGGAGTTTCCGAAAATTAGGGGTACCTACCTTATTTTGGGGTCCTTATAATAAGGATCCTACTATTTGGGGTACTATATTAGGGTCCCCTATTTTCGGAACCCCATATCGGAGCCTAAGTAATTACCAATACTTTTTTTTGGGGGGGGGTTCCTTGTTATAGATAGAGCACAATATACCGCAAAACCCTATTNNATTATTAAGGCCCCTACATTAACCTGTTGAGGATTGCAGGGCTGATGGTGTCGTCAGTGTAGGCTCTACGATTCAGGGTAGGCTTCGGGACCGTCTGGGGCCACGCATATGTAACCGAAGAGATTGCATATCAACACATAGTTACATGTGTATATCTGGGGACAGAGAGAGAGAGAGAGAGAGGAAGGTTTGTCGTGCTCTCTGCGACTGCAGCATTAGCCTTTCCGCATGAGGGGAAGCAGAAGAGACTGCGCAGAAAAGAAGCCCGGAACGATCCCTAAGCCGCCTAGATCCTGAAGAGGGAGTTGTTGTCCTCAAGGAGGTGGCGCAAGTAGAGGAGCCAACCATACAACTCCAGCCTCAAGTGACTGCGCTTAGGTTCAGAGAAGGACCCGCACTCCCCTCAACCCAAAACCCTAAGCCCCAAACTCCATACTTGGAGGATCATGGGACTTCGTAAGTGAGGTTATAAGTCCCTGAATTGGGGTTATAAGTAAATTTAAGTATAGTTACCTTAACTATAACCCTACGTACTAAGTCCCATGATCCTTTAAGTAGGGTTTTTTTGGGTCTAGGAGCCCTAAACCCTAAACCCTAAACCCTAAAACCCTCTAAACCCAAAGCAGAACGAAGCAGCGAAGGCATGGCCGCGTAGCGATGTATGCGACCGTTGGCTACATCGTGCCTGAGTCTCGGCCCTTGTGAAGGAACGGGTTTAGGGTTTAGGGTTTAGGGTTCAGGGTTCAGGGTTTAGGGTTTAGGGTTTGGGGTTTAGGGTTCACTCTCAATGGAAACAGTGCGTGGTGTAGATCCTGTACACCCTTTAAAAAACCCCAGATGTCCCCAAAACTCGAAGCTCCTTAACTTAAGTTCCGGAGAAATCAACTGAGTTCCCATGTAGTAAGATGCTGCCCTTCTTATTTTGCACTAAGCTAAAATTCCGTTTAGAAACCCGAAACTTTACAAGCCGCAGATCCGCAAAGCCTTCAACCCTCAAGCCTAAACCCTTCACCCGAAGCCCACCGTAATGTAGGGGCCTAAATAATTACAGGTACTAGTTTCCCCTTACAATACCCTTCCGCAGAAATAAACCCTAAGCCCTAAACCCAAAGCCCTAAAGCCCTAAACCCGAAAGCCCTAAACCCCAAGCCCCCTAAACCCTAAGCTTAAACCCTAAACCCGAAGCCCTAAACCCCAAACCCCCTAAACCCTAACCCCTAACCCCTAAACCCTAAACCCTAACCCCTAAACCCTAAACCCTAAACCCCTAAGAACGCAGCACAAGTTTTCATTGGCTTTTGACTTGGCTTTGACAGCTGTTAGGGT
>CAJNDV010003459.1:484-35731 GCA_905221635.1 Symbiodinium sp. CCMP2456
CTGCCACTGCCACTGCCACTGCTACTCCTACTGCTGCCGCTGTTTTATTTACGAGCAACGGCAAGAAGACAACAGAGATCAGACTGGGTCCTCATAATCGTGTTAGTGATGATGAGTCTTGCAGAGCAACCCCGAGCGAGCAGACGTGAGCATCAGGTCCGGCCTGATGCGGATGAAGTGCAAGACCAAAAACGATGGCAAAGTGGGATGGGTCACTGCCGTTGGGAACACCGGGACGGTGCCTCTTCTCAATGGGTGTTTTCTTGCAGAGCTACGACTCAGGGGGAGTGAGCTTGGGATTGAATAAGTTCGATCTTGCGCAGAGCCTCCACCCAGAAACACTTGGCTAGTTCGGCGCAGTCAGTATTCATGTTCGTGGTGTCTGCGATTCCATGCAGGACCGATAGGTCCTCCGAAGGGTTTGGGGGTGATTGCTTGCATTTGCCACGCAAACTGGACGTCAGGGCTTCCACTTTCAAAAATGTGTGTGATTGAACTCGCAGCAGAAGAGTCTCGAGGGTCTGACACGGTTCTCTCTTCCCCGCCGGTGACTAGGATCACCTGAGCCAGTGCACGCTGGATTTCTCAAGTGTACTCTCTGCTTAAACTCTATCGTTGTCATTCCTGCCCCCGCCGTCATCCTCCACAATGTTGGAAACGGCAAGTTGGCCGGGAATTCGAGAGCTTCACGCTGAGCCCTCGACGAGGGATTTAGGCTTCCGGCCTTGGCCTTGGCTGAGGTGTTCTTGATGCCGCATTGATCTCCAATGCTCGTCCTCCGCGGACCGGTGCCTCAGAAGCGAAGTCATTTCGAACTTGACCTCCCGGTTACCAATCATAAGCTTGCGGGGAAGGGTTTAGGATTCAGAGTCTCAAGCTTTCAGACTGCTGGGACTAGGAGAGCCGGACTTGCAGAGGCCTCAGTCGGATGACCGTCATTAGTCGGTTGCGGGCGAGAGGTTGCCGTTCTCGGCTTTGCATGTTATTCGTGTAGATGTTGTTGCAAGCTACGGCCCGAAGTTTAATGAGAATGGCCTAATGTTGACATACGGAGAGGGGAGCAGTTAATAATCAGAGACTGACCTATACAAAAGTCCAGAGAGTTACACATCCGTTTTCACTAGTCAGGCTTGCATGTCCTTGTGCCATGCTTTCTCAGTTCTGGGATCTGTGTGTAATAGAGCTCGGGCTTCCTAAAGTTTAAAGAAAGTGCAGCTAGCGATGGCATCTGCTCCCCGTTTGAACTTATGCCACGACGAGTACCTTGGCGCAAACCCTGACTGCATCAAAAAGAATCTCACAGCCAGGGCACAGAGACCTAGACAATGAGTCAGATCTTGGCTGATTTTTGTTGCCGTTGTGGAAGGTTTTTCCTCGACAGATGGTGATATAGGGGTTGAAACGGAGCATTTTGCAATATAGCAATCCCAGAGCCCTGCTGTAGACTCTGAAAGCCTTGTCAACCGCAGGCAGAAAGAGCCGACAAAATAAAGAGATAACCTAAGTTGTGAGAGTCGAAGCCCTGCCCAAAAAGCACTTTTGCTTGGAGCACTGGAACCCTTGTATCCGAATCCTGCACTTTGGAATCCCGAACTTCCAGACATTGGCACACTTGTCCTGCTTGAAGGTAAATGTGGTCTTGGCCCCCTGCGCGGCCCCTCGCGGCCTCTGAGGGCCTTCGAATGCGACGCAGTTGAGCAGCGTAAGGGCTCGGAGGGGATTAGCAGCATCGCAGAAACCTAAGTACCATAAGTTTTGTGAACTCCAGCTCGGCTTTATGCGACTGGCTTGTTACAATGTTCCATGCATGATGCCCGAAGTAGGTTTAGCTTACAGCGGCTCGCCCTGAACCTCGAATTTAGGGTCTAGGCTGAAGCTTTACAATGAGTCCGGGTGGGAGGCGGGTGGGAGGCCGAGGACAAGCCAGGCTCGAAAGGATATTTGGGGCTTGAGGCGCGGTATGCTTCAGCCACAAGGGTCTAGGGCCTAAGGTTAGGGTTCCGGCAGGCCGGGGATTGTTTAGGGCGGAGTCTGAAGTCTCAAGTGTTCAGATCGACTTCGAAACTATGCTTAGCTTAGTGGTTGTTTGTTTTTCAGAAGTTTACTGCTTCAGTGTTTTCGTCAGAGCCTTAGACCACGAAAGCAGCAAGACCCAGAACCTTGAACTGACTGGAAAGCTGCCTGTGTCCTTGTGCTTCGGGTGCCTTTTTCTGGGCTCACTTGGGGTCCTTCTTTTATCAATGCCAGACTACAGTTCTCAAATCGGCAAAGTGTTAGGTTCTTGTGCTGTTTTTAAAGCTTCTAATTCTACTGGACACATCTACAAACTGTGTGGCCAAGATTGGGGTCGTGTCTGCTTTGAAGGTCTGCGATGCCACTTTCCTTAGGCCTCTGCCTGAGCTTTAAGTGGTGCTAAGCCTGCGAGATGAGGGGAAAGTAGCTCCTCGGGATTAAGAGCCTTCCGGGTGGACTGGCTAAACGAGCTGGGTGCTGTTTGAGAACGTTTCTCTTTTAATTATTCGTGGCCGCGTATAGTTGTCCTGAAAATGTGGCTAGAAAGAAAAGGCCCACACAGGGTCGGTGTTAAAGGACGTCCCGTGAGCTTGGTATTCAACACACCTGTCTGAGGTAAGGGTCAGGTACCGGGGTGAACCATTAGGCGTAGGGTTTGCGCAGAGCTTTGGGTTCGGCACGGAGTTGCACGTTGCAGTCGCCGAACCGGTAAGATGCAGCTCATGAAATCTGCAACAGCATAGTTTTGAGGGCCTGAATCCCTCGAGCCCCGAAGCTTCCACGGAACCAAGTCTCGACTGGGCAGTCTCCGTCTTCTTTCCTGCCTTGCTATGGGGCACCCGGTAAAGCTTCATAATCCGACCCCGGCAACCCGAGCCCTCTGCCGGACACCCTCTGGCGGGGGTGGAAGGCAGCAGCAGAAAGGAGGGAGCTGCCCGAACTGAGGACTTAGAAGCCTTAGAACCCCTGATGTGTCGCATATAAGGGGCCCTAGACAAAGTCGGCTCCAATGGTCTGAAGATACCCTGGCCATGCCTGCACTGTTTCACAGGATGTTGAAGAGGTTCTTCGGGTCTTTGCGTCATCTCTTAGATGTGTGGGCTTAGACTTCTGGGTATCTTCAGCCGGTCGTGTGCTGGGCCCCTCCCCGAAAGCGCGGCATCCCGTCACCCCTAAAAAGTGCATCTGACCTTCGGAGGTTTCTGCAGACTACCTGCGCAGGGTGGCTCTCAGACTGCGTATTGCGTAGGAAGGGAAGATCTGAAGTAGAGAGATAAAACTAGGCCCGAGGTAGGAACACCAGCCAGCTTTGCCGGTGTCAGTTCCTAAGCCCCGTGGGCACTGATTACGCGAGTAACCTTGTGTACCAGCCCCTCTAGTGAGCTGTTTCGAGTGGAAGTTTAGGTATCCTCCGAAGCTAGTTGGAGTTAGCTCCCCCTGGAGTCGTAAGCATCATATCCTTCGTTTGGAGTGGTACCTATCTTTAGCCGTTAGCCAAGGGGTTCCTCACGTATGACCATGCTTCTCCAGACTCTGAGTCTCACGCTTACAAATAAGCGACCCAACACCTCCAAGTACCGGTCAGACCCCTAGGTTGGATTCAGTTGGTTTGGGTACTTTGGAACTTCGACACCTCAACTTCAAGAGTTCAAGAGTTCAGGGCCAGGCATAAGAGGTCACCGGTAACTTCAACCGCAACGCCAACAAGCTTGCTGTTCTGGTTGTTGCTGTCATGGCAGGCATGGAAGGAACGGTGATAATAGAACCAGTAGAATCACCATAGCGCCCCGAGTCCTAGTGCTTTGTCCTGGAAGTCTCCTGGTTTGTTGCTGCACTTCAGCTGCCCTTCTGCTCTGCTCTTGTGGATGACTCGAGCCCGGGTCCGGGAATTTCGCGAGGGCAACCCGAGCAAGGAAACGCTAAATGAGACAGGCCCGAACACTGGGACAGCGAGGGGACAGCCGAAAGCAACGCAGCCCGAAATGCCGAGAATGGATCGCAAGCCAAACAAATGCCGAGAAGCTTTGCACTGCATCACGAGCAACCCACCCTGACTCCCAATGAAGGTTAGGGGTTCCGGGTATTTTTGAATAGAGAATGGAACTAAGAACCGGCAACCCTGAATGCCTAGCACTCGGAAAGTGTACTAAGGAAGGCCCAAGCCCTTCTTCTCAATGTCTGCCCTGGACCCCGAGCCCCGAAACTCGCAACTCCAAGCCTGAGCCCCAAAAGCGCCGAAATCGGTAAGCTCTCCGCAATTTGGGTCAGGTGAGTGCATAGGCAAATATTCCTCAAGCGGGCGTCTCAGGATCTGGGATTGGGGTTTAGACTTTTTGAACTGATTGTCGATGGGCATAAAATGTAAATGTAAGTGTAGGCCATTTACTTATGTGTTCCGTTTGCGTAGACCCACATGGCGATTTTGGCTTAGGGTCTAGGGCTTAAGGGCTGCGCGGCTGCGCCTGAGCATCATTGCAGCATGCACCTTAATACATGTACTTTTGGGTGTACCGTTTTTTTGTTTGCCGTGCTCTAAGGTTCCATGTTCCTGGCTCCCGTCGTTTTTAGTCATGCCATTCTTGTAAGGATCCCGTCAGGGTTTTGTGTGGTCTTTAGTTAGTTTGGGTGCCTTCGATTTAGCCCCTGTTTCCTCAAGTTGGAACATCTCGTACTCGATGAAAACAAGGGCCCAGATGCATGCACATCAGGGGTTTCTGCACCGGCCTCGGACAGGTTTCAAGGCAGCAGCCTCGCCTATGCCGGTTGATTCTGGACAACGGAGTGTTTTTTTTTACACAGGCTCTTGATTTTAACGGCGAACAACCGGTGGCCGCTGCTTGACAAACTTGCTGCTATGAATCTTCAGCACTCCCGGCCTGCTGCCACACTCAAGCTGCGACCAATGTGTCCATTGTCGTAGCCGCAAATGGCTTTCAGCAGTTTCAGTAAGCCCCAGACCGTAAATTCAGAACCGATGCAACCGGGCCTTGAAGTGGCTCGCAAGCCTTAACCCAAGTTGTGAGAGCGTACGCCCTAACCCAAACCTTGAATGCCACGCCCTCAAGGAAGGCTGCAACTGGCATTTCCTTGAGTGGCCTCGACTTGAAGGGTTTCGGGTTTGGGGTTTATCCATGGTGCTGTGTGGAGTATGATGTGGGGAGAACTCTTTCGTAAACAGC
Organism: Symbiodinium sp. CCMP2456; assembly: GCA_905221635.1. Lineage (NCBI taxonomy): Eukaryota > Dinophyceae > Suessiales > Symbiodiniaceae > Symbiodinium > Symbiodinium sp. CCMP2456. Next base: position 5,677 of record CAJNDV010003459.1, read on the forward strand.
TCCATAGGTTCGGGGAAAAGCGAAGCATTCGAAGCTTCAGGGCCGAATCAAAGGCGCACAGTCACAGTGGAATGACGTGGCTTTTTTGCCAGTCAGACAGACAGTTTAAGCCATAAGCCCCCAAACACGCGGTTTCCCCTACAGGGTGTCTCATCCAAATGCTGAGGAGAACGATGGGTTGATCCAGTTCAGAGTCGACGCAAGGCAACCGAACACATGAATCTAATAGGTAAGCCCCAGCCCTAGCATGGTTTGGGATTTGTGGTTTTGGCACATGTAGGGTTAATGTGTTTAGAAAGTTACTGAGTAAGGGCCGGAACGGCAAGGCATGTAATTAACTCCGACTACACCTTATCCCGAAGACGTCGTGTGTAGATCAGCAGAGAAATGCAGATTTCATTATGTCCACTAGTATGCTGCGCTGAACAGTATCTGCTGGTATGTGTCTGTATGTAGCAGCACGTGCTCGCCACAGTGCAGACAAAATTTCTAGTCATCTTGCTGGGTCAAAAAAAGCGATAGTTTTTCAACAATCGACACATGACGCGCACTCTATGTAGAATTTCATGTTCATGTGTAAACAGTTGAACTGCACCGCTGAATCGCACGATACGAGACCTTGTAATGGCCTTCAAAAGTTATAGCAGCCAATGTAGGTCAGGTATACAGGCAAAAAACAAGGGCGCCGCACGACGTGGATGAAGCGTTCCACATCCAACTGACACATCCTGCCATAATTACAGCAAACTAAAAACAAAAGCTAAGTGTTCATACCTGTTTGCGTATGAACATATGTGTATCTTTTCATATCGTTTGAGTTCATATGACGAGATATTTCGATCAATGCCACTGTACTGGGGTGAAACAACAAATACGATGAAACCAAAATCGCCGGTAGCTTGTCATAAATGGTCCCTGCTTGGGACGAGAACTAGCAGGCTAATCACCCTGAATGGTGGCTACCCGATGGGGCGTTGCAGAGTTGAAGTACTGACGTGGAGGGCTTGTTGTATTATCCCACCAGCAACCCCGTGAAGCCTCCTGGTGGCGATTGCCGCCCCTCACCCATCCATATCCACTCCCACCCAGACCAAAACAGCATATTTTTCCGAACCTGGGGATTCATCATAGAAAACTATAGAAGTTATCTTTACGGTTCCCTCTGACGTTGACGATGATGCGTAACACGTTTCGACGTCGGACAGCTACAGTAGGCTTCCCTGACCTGCAGTTGGGGGTTTAGGGCTCGGTTTAGGCCATCGCACATTGGCCACAGATTCAGCCTCGGCATTTTGCACCACAATTCAGGGTTTAAGTGGGTTTTAACTCGCTTGGAGTCCGGTCCCGTCCAGCGTGTTGTCCATCTCTGCGCGCGTTTCACGCGAGACTCTCTTGCTGCGTGCTCCTGTATGCCTTGCCCCTGAGCATGTGGATAAGACTTGTGAGACAAACAGAGAAGTATGGAATAAACAAAAAGGCCGAACATCAGACCAATCCGTGACGCTACTTGCAGTGCTGCTTCACCAGTCTTGCGTTTTCTCCGTGTCCTGGACACTCGGTAGAACACGGCAGGACTCCTCCTTTCCGCGGAACTGGGCCCGCGAGAAGATTCATTCATTGGACAACTGCTGGCAGTCTTTGCTCTTAGAGCGGAAACAATATGTACCAGAACAAGACCAACCAATCGTTGTGAAAGGTTCTGAGTCTCTAGCCTCGTGACGTTCATCGAAATGTTCCTAATGCATAAGCTTTTGCCCCAGCCAGCTTGCATGATGACAGGTCGGCAGCCACGGAGGCATATGCCATAGCTGGGTTGGCCTAAGGTCTGTACGAAAGACTTGAGGCTTGCGGGTTTGCGGCCGTAAGCTTGGGAATTCGGGTTGTGCGGTTTTTCGCGAGGGAGGAGGCTAGGCGCCAGGCCAAGTTTGGCGGCATCCTCCGGCATGACATGTTCTGAACAAAGGGAGGCAGTGGGCCTTTCGAAGTACATAATACATACATCCAAAGCGTAAGTGCAGGCTTTAGAGTCTACGCAACCCCGCAACCACCCAAGAGGTCCTCACTCGCACATTGCCGATGTGACCTCCCTATGTCGTAGCACGCGGGCTTTGGGCTGAATTCGGGTTCCTTCTGGAGGTCCCTGTTGCGGTCGTGTGGTTTATCAGTGCTGGCATAGAATCGGCTTCGATTTCATGTTTGACCAGCCGGCTCGCGGTTCGACTCCGCGTCTTCACATCACCGGAAAGACAGCCTAACACCATCCCTCTGCTCACGATTGATGCACGATTGTTTGAAGAAAGGTCTCATAAGGGGTAGGAAGATGCTACTACTGAAGTCACACCGCCCTCGCCGTAGAACCCATACGAATCACCTTCTGTTTTTCGGCCCGCGAAGAGCAACGCATCTACACTTCGAATTGCTGTCGCGTGTCGGTCACACAGTTACACGGGCGATGTGGGCGACAATGGCCTCCGTCGGCATGACGGAATACACGTCGCTGCTTATGTTTTCGTCTGATTAGTCACTTATTTCTTATTTGGCAACCTCTGTGCTCGATCGCATGTCGACCTGTCTGGAGCAGGATTGACTAAACTAAAGGCTCGCATGCACACAAGCAGAATCCGAATCGGAGCCGCAGCCGGACGCGTACATCCTGTTCTGCACTTCCTTCGGAAACACAGCAGTCTGGTCTAGCAGGGCCCGGTAGCAACGGCTTAGTCATTAAGGGCGTTGACATCGCTGAACGGACGTGGAACCCGGCCATTAGCTCATGCTCAGGATGCGACCCGCTGTTGGACTTGTACGCAGGCTGCACGCACCTAGCTGGGGCTTTCCAGGAGGTGGTAGAGGGGAGAAGGCATAATTTCAGACACTAGCCTAGCTCTGCGACAGTTCTTGACATATTGAGCAAAGTCTTAGTGGACAGTCGCAAGATGAAGGGCGGATCAGTCGAAACCTGTTCCAAACAGACACCGTTCTGAATTGAACACGATGTTTGTCGTCTTTCTGGTCAGTGCTCGTCGACACGTTTCTCAGGGCCTTTCTCCTTGAACCGGTCTAGTCCGCAATCCCTGCGGCGGCCTTGTAACACCATGGCCATAGCCATGGCGAGCCGCGTGATACGTGCCAACAGGAAAGCAGATTGATACTGTTCCAGCAACGCAAGAAGTTCCATTATGTTCGGAGCCGTTGAAACACAGCTGCTGCCGGCTCGCCTAACTCCCTGTTTCGAAACGTCTCTCCCTCTGATCGGCGTTGTGTCCGTTGGTTGCTATCGTTATGGGGCCTCCGATGCTGGGGTTTGCAAGCAGTAGAGATGTTAAGTTCCGAGATGAAACGAAAGATTGAACCCCACGACACCTCATGCCAAAAGGCCCAAGAAGTCCTGCCGTCCACGGGAACCCGTCGGAACCTGTGAATGGAAGGCTGCTGACCTTCGGGTTGGCGACTAGTGATCAACTACCTTGCATGGTGGGGATGGAGAGTCTAAGGTCTAGGTCTAGCTTCAAAGTGTTGACTTAGGGTTTTGGCGGTTATCTTTAGCCGTTGAAGAAATCTCAGGAGAATGAAACGCACTCCTTGGGGAATCTTCCGGCGCTGCGGTGGGCTTGAATAGTTTGTTAGTTCCCTTACTTGAGGCCCCATACTCAGAGACCGATCTCAGTGTGCTCCCCAGCAGTAGTGCAGGCGCAAGCATACGACAACACACACTTAAGATTGCGACCGTGTGCACAACGCGTGGTCCGCGAATGGCATCCAGACCGGTCACAAATCGAAATGTCAAAACTTCAACCAGGCTAAGTGCAAATGGCTACTGTGCTCAGGACCAGCGGACCCTGTCCAAAGGCTCACGGGAGGTGACATGTTGCTAGAATCAGTCTGTCGACAAAATGAACTGTCACTTGTAACACATAGTTCGGATCGATATTCGGATCCCGAAACGTCGGTTCAGCTGCCGGTTTCTAGTCGCCTAGGCCCTAGGTTCTCGGGTATTCTGAAGGATCAGAGTTCTACGGTTCTGAATAAGACAAGAAGTAAGAAGGTCCCAGACGACTGTTTCGCGTTCGCGTGCATAGCTGACCGGGCTTGTTCTTCTACATTCGGATTTGGCCCATGCGACCTTTCTTGATTTGCGGGTAGATGGCTCTGTCTTTGGCCAAACCAGGCTCTGTTGCAGAATTGGCGGTCACTGGAAAACATGTCATGATTTCTTTTAGGTGCCTTGTGGCCCTATGGACAAAAAGTCGATTGAAGCGCCGAGGGGTGGAAATAATCACCAGAAAACAATGTATCATGTCAAGCGGAAGACTTCAACGAAGCTTGCAAGTTCTTGTGCCAAGTCCTTCTATGTCGCAGCTTAATTAAGCTTATGACTTTAAGACAGTCGGTTGGATCCCAGGGGAAGCCTGTTTGATTGATTATGCCCTTTGCCTTTCACCCGAAACCATACACTCCCAAACTCATCCCAAAGGCGACTTGGGTAGGAAGCAGCATCGGGAAATCCGCAGCACATCCAGCGTGCATGTAGCCTTGTCTCAAAATCAGATCATCGGATGTAGTGGTTTTTGGGCTCGATTGTTTAGGGACTGGGACGTAGGGAGACAAGGCTTCTCTTGCCGCAAATCCTGGCTATGACAGAGGCAAACAGAAGGGCGCTTGTATGGTCTGAGGCTTGGGGTTTAGTTAAGGTTAAAGATGGTGAAGGTCACAAGCCTTCCCAAAGAGATAGCCACGAGGGGCCGCCTTTGGTTTCGGCTTCCTTCTTAAACGATGAGGTGACGTGGTATTTAGGAATGGAGCCCTCCCCAAGTCCCACACCCCCGACCCGAAAGGGCTCCTTCTGTGACCCCGGACGTTTCCCTCCGCCCTGGCTTCCTCGGCATTGGATTTGGAGAGCCTCGGCGCAATCATCCGGTCGGTTTGTCGGGTTGTGGCTATTCTGGGTTTGAGCACTCGGCCTCTTCGCGGCCGTCTCGGAGTTCTACGTGCTGTCACTATATAATTGCGGCTAATTACTTAGCACCATACGTTACATGTTTGCTTTCCCGTATCGTCGCAATTTATGGCGTTTATTGCCGTGACGACGACGCTCATCATCGCTTTTGTGTTTTTCGACTTCAGTCAGCGACAGTTCAAGTCTTGCACGAGTTAGGATCCCTGTTTAGCCTGTGTCTTCCCTGGTGCGTGTGGTTTGGATTTGGGATCTTCGGTGCTTGGTTCGATGCCCGAGCCAAGCGTGGCGAATTATTATATCATAACATGTAACCTTAAAGTGTACATGTTAGCTTTTGCCATGTGCTCATGCACTGGCGATGTTGGGGCCTATCTGACCGTATTGCTGGTGTGGTCTAGCAGGGCTTGGTAGGTTGTCTTCCCATCTCAGCTTGGCCTGCAACTCAAACTGCCCAGGAGCCACGACACGTCTGCAGCAAAAAGACCAATGGAGCATGTGGTGCTTTGCCCACGGAGCACAGGGATTGGGCTGTGTCTTCTTCTTGTTGTCGTGTTCGTCCAGGTGGAGGAGACCTTGAGGAGTGGTGGTTGAAGGCGTATCGGTCAGATCTACGATTGAGGGTGTATTTTCTTCCCGAGTCAAAGCTGCAACAGAAGGTGGGTTGCCAATCCTTCTCCTCCTCATCAGTATTCTGTGTCGTTGCTGCTGTGGTTTTCGTCGTCATTGTCGTTCAGCTTGTTTTCGTGATGGTGGTGGTGGTGGTGGTGGTTGTTGTAGTTGGTCATTGCGAGGTTTATGCGTCTCATCGTGCCATCGCTCCTCCTACTCCGCTACGTGCTGCATCTTTGTAACGTCGTTCCTCCGGCCTTTCCATGCTGTCCTCCACCCGAAGCTCTCATCATGCAAGGCGCCATCGACAGCCTAGGCAAGATAGGTAAGACAGTTGCCCTGGAGACCGCCTAGTTGGTAGACAGTGTCCGGTCAGCGTTGGAGGTCTGGTCACTTTCAAAATTTCCATGTAACCGCAAATCATCGTCCTTATATGCTTCATGTACCGCAGAACCCTACTCACATCATCAGTTGGGCAAGGCTATTAACTGACTCCTCTTTCTTCGGGTTCGCCCCTAAGCTATCATCCCACCTCTCCAGCAACATATTAAAGGTTCGGGGTGTATAGAGGGCAGTGTTATTTTGCAGCTCAGACCTGCATTTCGCGCATTCGAATCTCATTCGAGTTGCTTGAGCATTCTGAACCTTCTGCACGCCCGGCCTAACGCTGCCACGTGGCTCTCCCCAGTCTGGCAGATTGGTTTTGGAAAGGTGGCCGTGAGCCAGGCAGGGGGCTAAGCTTCAGGAATGAGACGGATCAGGATAGGATCAGTACTCAACATGCCGGCCTCACCCCATCAATTTTCGGGCACGGCTGCTGAAAGTGTACACGCTTAGGGGAAAGCAGTCCACACAGCAGAGTCAAAAGGAGCCCGACAGAAGGGTCGGGGTCGGGCTGCGCCAGAATGTGATTACATTCCGAAAACCGTAGTGCCAAAAGCCCGAACCTCCGAAGAATCTCAGAGAGAAAATGGCTTTCACCTCCCCAAACCCGACCTCTCGGGCCAAGGCGGGGCTTCTGGCTCGCCATGAGCTACTCGATGTATCAGCAGCCCGCGTTCCCACAGCTCTACCAGCAGTCCACGGCCGGGGCCGGTAGTCTGGCTTTCAGGGTCTTGGCCCGGAGTCTGAGTTCTGAATCTGATGCATCCTACCTGCGCCGCTCGGAGGCGCAAACATCTCAGCCGCAGCAGACCCAATCGCAGCCACAGCAGCCTGGCTGCCATGGAGATGTTTCAGTGGTCACCAGCTGACATACTTGATGGTGTTTCCGTCATGGAGGGGCCTGAGAGTCAGCCTGTAAGTTTTCTGCAGGCAGAATCCACAACTTACAAAACCGCTGCAAAGGGAAGGTGCAAGCAATTTGTCAGGTTGTCGATGCAGTTCTTGGGCTGGTCGGAGTTCTGCCAGCCTTGCCAGTGCATGTTCTAGATAGCAGCTGTGCGACGAACACACGACTTTTGCAAGCCAACCAAATGTTTGGTTCGAACCACCGCCACCAGGACCATGCGTAGACTTCCTGCATCCACCGCATGTCAGGCAGCAGACTTCCAGCTATCCGGGCGTCCTGTTTGCACTTGCTGGGTGGGATGGGTCATACATAAGTCTATACCAGTGCTGCGGCTTCGACCCTAAACCCCTTGTGTGAGTGTCAAACCCTTGGAAGTGAGTCCGGTCACAAAGTGTGCTGGTCGAAACCCTTTAACTTTCTGTACGTGGTCGATGGTCTAAAGTTTTCGACTGGGCTAATCTACTGTCTTGCGTCCTGTGACGCGATCTATCTAACGATCCTTGAACGGATTTCGCGACAGCGGATGCTTCCAGAGAGCGTCCTGGAGGAGAGAAGCTACCGGGGCACCCTGCACTCGGGGTTGGAGTTGATTCGCGCAAAAGGCTTTGCAGAATCAAGCCGGAAGTCTAAACTCCTTGGTGTAGCGGGATCGCCTAGAGCTTCAGAGACTCTCCTCTCCCAGAAGCCTGGAAAGCTGTAAGTACTGTATGTGCCCAACAAGGAACCTGAAAGCCCGCAAACCCAAGGCTACGCTGCTCCACAGCAAGCAGCATCAACACCAACTCCGCAGGCGAATCCGTTGAAGGGTCTTTAAGGGTTGAGTGAGGGGTTCTAGATGTCGTTGGAGACCTGGATGCAGAGGAATGCATGATGATTCATGGGTCAGGGCCAGACGTTCTTTCCTGCGTCGGCTTCTTCTGATGTGTGGTTCTGACAGTTGCGAGTGCTTGGCCGTCAGTAACTGTTGAGAGACTGTCGCAGCCGACCCTTGCCGGAGAATCGGAGGTGGTTGCGTTGAGTGTGGGTGAGTCATGCGCTTGCGTAGATCCACCGGCCACAGAGCCAGACGGGCCAGACATAAATCTCTAATTAAGGGAAAGGCTTTTTGTCAATCAGGAGCCTACATTAGGCGCCAGCCGCACGATCTGCAGCAGCAACCAACTTTCAACGCAGCCACTTCCGAATCTCAGACATGCTGCAACCTTGCTTAACCCTAAGCCGCAGCTCTCCAGTAAACTACTGGAAGCAGCGACTCACCGAAACCTTGGCAAACTTCAACATCTACGAAAAACCGGCCGAGTCCGACGCTACGAAGCCCTGCCGCATCGAGGCGCATTCTGCACCGGGACCAGGTCAGGGTCAAGTCGTGCAGGTGCCGCCTCGCGAGGACTGCGCATGTTCATAGTCATGGCCATCACCATCAAAGCCGGACGAATCGTTTTGACCGTGTCAGTGGCAAGAAGAAAAGTATGGGAAGCCTTCGTTTGTGAAGAATGAGCACCAACTCGTATGCATGAGAATCTTGATGATGTTGGGAACTGTGATGGTGAGAATTTGTAGGAAACAGTGGAACCATGTGGAACCGACACTGATCACGATCCCGATCATGAAAGAATCATGCGAAGCCGGATATAGGCGAGGTCTGTAGTTTACACATGCAGGCAGGCGCTTTCTGCGGCTTTCGAAGAATGCCTCAACTCCGAAGTCATTACTGCGCTTGGTTGCCTTGTTTAGATGATCGAAGTGAGTGCAACAAGCCAAGTTCGCAGGAGGCAGTGGGCAACGTCGCTCACATTGCAGTTACCGGCTGCACACACAGCACGGTCGGCGGGATCGTGCGAGGGAATTTTACAGCAAACGGGCAGAACCATGGCAGGCCGACTTACAAGAAAGACACGCAGGTCAACGGTTTAGACGTTCAGCTGTACTACTGGGATGACCGGGATGGCCCAAACTTCTGTGGATGGTGGTTCGGTCCCAAGGTTGGTGGTGACCAGGTGTGGGCGTACCACCCAAGCAGCTCAGCAGGCACCCCGCCTCGCACAGGCTGGAAGGTGCCTTACGATGGACCTCCGGACCCCACCTTTGTCATCACTCCGTCGCAGCCACCCAGCCAGGCGGCTGCCCAGGCAGGCGCTGCACAGGCACCCGGTCAGGCCCAAGCGGCCCAAGCCCAGGCACAAACACAGGCGAACCCACAGGCATCTCAGCAGCAGGCAGCCCAGGCGCTCCAGCAGCAGTATGCGGCCTACACACAGCAGCTGCAGCAACAGCAGGCAGCGTATATGCAGCATTATGCACAGCACCCAGGTGTCTCAATAGTATGCGTTTTCGATGTTCACAATTTCTTGTAACTCCAAACCAAGATTTGAATTTGCATTGCGTTGCGGGCTTCTTCCTTGGCCTTCCAGAGCCCAGGCAAGCCGAGCAGCTCAAGCAGCAGCAGGAACAGATGCAGCAGCAGATGCTTGCTGCACAGCAGAAAGCCATGGCCATGGCAGCCATGAAAAGTGCCTTAGTCTCATGTTTGTAGGGCTTGTACCTGGAGAATCCCGCGCCCCTAGTCGCCGAGATCCAGGTTTTCCGAGGAAGTAGGTGTGGAATGTCGGAAATCTTCAGACTGTTCATCTCGATGTCGTCTTGGTTCGGATGGGTCGCAGAAGTTGGAATGCTGAAGATCCGGCCTCATGCTCTCAAATCGCAGTCTTTCAGCCATGCCACGGTGCGAACAAGGCAAGCAGGAAGAGATGAAAGCGAAGCAGCAGGCTGAGATGAAACGAAAGGCCGAGGAGCACCAGAGGACACTCCCCGGCCCGGCCCCCCTCTACCCCTCAGGCCTTGGGATAGTAGTTGGGGTGGTAGCAGCTGTTTTGCCAACAACATTCCTGAAGAGTTGCTTGTCTTCGGGGGGAGGTCTGTGGGAAGCCGCTCATTGAGGGTCGGCTTGAACAGGATGTGTCTTGACCTTCCTCACTACTACAATTCGTACGTCCCTGAGCATGTCGCAGGATTATGGAAGAGCGGAAGAAGCAGGCTGACGAGCAGCGAGCAGCGATGAAGATCCGCCAGTACATGCAGAAGGCATGCGCCCAGTGCGAAATGTGATTGCCGAAAGGCAGAACGTTTTCAAGCCGAAGAGAGCATCCCACGAGACCGTATGCCACGCATCCAGAAGTTCTTAACTCCAGGATTGTATACCTATAAGACTCTGTCGTCGAGAACCTACAGTATCACATTCCGTCCGGTCTATGGGCTTTCTGCTCCCGCAGGGCAAGCCCCCAACACAAACCTAGAGCCTCGACATCCCCACAATCACTTTAATGTAACGTTGTCAAGCGTGTCGTCGTTGCTCGTAGTAGCGTTTGATGATCATGATTCGCGGCAACACGTATATTCGTATTCATGCTTACTAGAAGTGTGTTTATTAGGTTACCGTCTGCTGTGTCATAATACCCAGGCATGCTGTTAGTTTGGGGTTTCTGTGTCAAGGGTTTCTGGATTACATTGTTTGGGGCGCATGGCTTCCTTCTTGCAGGAACGGTTCAATCATTCTGTTTAGTCCTTTCCGGGTTCAGGGTCGTGTCGATAGACAGCTTGCCACCCTGTACAACTTGCAAGGGCGGACAGCCACACCGCAGAGCATTCGCTCACGAATCACGACCCCTGAAACCCATCGCCCTGGACCCGTAGCACCATCACTCTGAAAGCATGGCCTTAGAGATGGGCCCGGAGGTGCGGCTCTCGACAGAGGAGAACCTGGCCCAGCACCACCAGGATGGGAAAGAGAGGTTGCGTGGAAGCGCGCAGAGCGCTCCCCTCATTGATCGGGTGTAAACGTCCTGCCTCAACGTCGGTGCTTTACTCGAAGTCACACAAGCGATGCAGCATGTGTATGCGAGGGGCTCAGAGGGATAGTTTAGTGTAGGTGTTTGGTTTGTTTCGTTTTTGGAGGCCCCCGCCAAGTTCCTGTCACACTTCACCACTAGTTGGACCAGTCTTCGGGAAGTCTTGCCTGCCTGGCGCCAGTGTGAGAGTCGAAACCAGGAGTTAGCTGATGTCATGAAAGAAGAGCTGATCAAGTGTGGCACGGGCGCGCCGAAGGCGAGCTCGAGTTTAGGGGCCAGGATTTATTGCGGCTTCAGGGTTTTGGGCTCCAGCTTGGCGATTCGGGTCTTTAGAGTTGGAAACTTCGCACAACATGTCGGCCTGCAAAATTGCTTCAAAACGGGCTATGACTTCGGGGTAACATTGAACACGGCCGCGCTGAAGTTTCCTAGACCGCCCCGATGCAAGCCGACACAAACCCTACATTGCAAACCATGATAGCTACGACTGCTACGCTTGCGGACCAAGCCTGCTTGAAGGGATGCCTGACGTTGGAGGCTGAAGTAATGAATTGAGGGATTTATTGCTGAGCATGTATCAGCATGTTATCGAGCATGCTGAAATTGGGGCTCAATAACTCAGAGCTTAATCCAGGGGTAAAGCGTCATACATGAAAAGGGGCTGGAGCAACGTCGTCAAGTCCTCTCTACTTGCGTGGAGTGGATTGGACTCGAGTGAGCTGAGTTATGCTTGTGGATTGCTTGAGTTACGGCCAGTCGAAAGTGAGATGCCTTAAATCGCTGATGTTTGAGATAGACTTCTGACATGAGTGGTGTATACTCTGGCTTGGAGTCAACAATTGCCTCGTAGCCGGTGAGTCGAAGCGCTCTTTCCTAACAAAGCCACGACGTGTATTGTTGTTTCTTCAAATGTGTTGTAGCCAATGATGCGAACACGCCGCTATCTGTTGTTCTCTCTGACTAAACTTAAACTCTTCAATGCGGGCTCGTCCTAGCTAGTTGGGAGGCAAAAAGCGCCAAACCGTAGCATACCTCGCGAACCCAGAGTATCACTACTGCATGTGGGCTTACGGCAGTGCGTCTCGGGAGAAAGTGGTCAAGCGATCATGAGTTCAATCTTGTCGGTCTTATCGATCAGTTGTTGTAATCGCACAGGACACCGCAAGCAGGGCGTGCAAGCCGCCGGACGGGCCCCCAAGGTTGAAGTTTTTCTTTAAACAGAAGCGAACACCTTCACCCCAGGTTACAAATCCACAGTTGAGGGTTTAGGAAGCATCTTGTGACACAAAGCTGCAGTGCACAGGTCAAGGAGGAGTGCGATCAGGCGGTCGAGCAAGCGAAGACACGAATCCAGGCTTGGGACCCGGCTCTTCCTGAGTTCGGTTGGGGACTCTTGGGCCTTTACGGTTTCCTGGATGACGAACTCGGGGAGGCTGCGAGAGACAGACTGGGAGAGACAAAGACAGGGTTTCAATGCCTCTGAGCTTCCTGTCGAAGCGTTTTCTCGTGGAAGCTTAAACGCCCCTTCCCAAAAGGGGACCGCTGCTGCTCTTTGCTATGGCACCCCGAACAAGAAGAATAAGCCTACAACGAAAGAGTCCATACTTGGAGCGTTGGACACCGGATGTAGCCTCGAACCTGACAGTCGCCGGGAGTTGTTTGACAGACGTTTGTGGTCCGCTCCGCAAAGTGGGACGCGTTTGCCCGAAAGTTCAACGATTCGAAGTAACATTTTCTGAGACTTTGGGTGTAAGTCCCAAACGCCCCATGAAGCGTCGCAGGCATTTTCCGAGTTGATCGAGTTGCGAGAGTTCAAGCACCCTAAGATTTTCCTAACCCAGGCCATGAAGGAGGCCAAGAGGCGGGAGGACGAGCGCCCGCTGCTGAGAATCCGGAGTTTGGGATACGGCGGAGGGATTCGGGCTTCTGAGGGTTGATGGCGTAGTACTGTCGGCGCATGGTAAAACGGTATACCTAAGTATTGGATATCATCGCCACCATCGTCATCGCCATCATCGTCATTATCACCATCATCATCATCATCATCATCATCCTCGTCGTCATCATTCGTATAACGGTTCTTCCTCTGGACATTTCATTAGAATTAGATTCAAGACTATTACAGTCGTTATTTCTTTTGCTGTCACATTTTTTGTTATTGGCTTTTCGTGTTTGTTAGTTTTTTTTGTCTTTCAATGGAATGATCCCATCATCACATCATCACATCAGTTCTGGGTCAGCACTGGCTTTGGTGACTCTTACCGGCATCCTGCTGGTCGCGAACTGTGGCCGACCATTGTGCTCAACCCTGCAGGTTTTGTCAGGAGTTTAGCTTTAGCTCTCATTGCGATCCCGTAGATACCCAGCAAGAGCTAGTTGATAGTAGCCTTGAAGCCCATGATGAAGCCAGTCTTGACAAGGCTTGGAGCGAGCCTTTGTATTCTGAGATCCCAGGGTTTAGTTTTGGCGCCAGGGCATTTCAGGCTCAGCCTCACACCGCCATGCGCGTTGCAGCGGGGACGAGGCTTTCTGCCCTAGGCCTGGCACGGCACCGTCTTCACCTGCCACAGATCTTGGCCCGTCCGCCCAGCACGAGCTTCCGCCGAAGCGTGTCAGTGAGGCTTAGCCGAAATTGGGAAAGCGGCTTGTGCATCTTGGGTTCAGAGTGGCTGGCGTTCTTGCTTGCAAGCCCGCAGCAAAAAAAAGTTTTTTAAGGATACAGCAATCTGTTTAGTAGTGGCACGAAACCAGAACTGCAGTGATATGAACGGCAAGCAAGGAGTTCGCTGACCGGGAACAGCACAGTCAGCGCGGAAAAGCCTCGTCACAGCGTCACGGCCCCACGGCTGCACGTAGGCGTCGTGGTGGTGCCCCAGCAAATCGCCTGGGTGGTCGAGCGCTTGGGGCGATTTCACAAAATCCTGGATCCGGGACTCCATTTCCTGGTGCCGGTGGCGGATCGAATCGCTTATGCCCATTCCCTCAAAGAGGAGGCGATTCCCATCCCCAACCAGCAGGCAATCACAAAGGACCCGGAGAGAGGGACAGGCAAGCATGAATGTGGCCCACCGGCAATCCAAACGGCATTTTGGCATGTTCTCAAAACCTTCTGCCGAATAAATCGGGATGGCCCATCCTAAATGCAGCAGTTGTTAGGGGTGTAGCTTGAAGTAGGTGACAGGTGATGTTTAATCTGCTCCGTCGTTTGTCCTTCAGCCAGCACGGACAAGAACCATCTGATCGAGATCATGGCAAAGGTATTCATGACCTTTAAATTATCATCATAACTGTCATCGTCGTCGTCGTCGTCGTCAAGGTCACCATGGACACCAATGCCGGCATGGATGCCAAAGACTCTAGTCATAGAAAATAGACACCAGGCGACAACACACAAGACTTCTGCGACGTAGAAAGAATCAGACATGCTGCGATGATGACGAGTTTAGTATTTTTTGGAGGTGAAATCAAAACGAGAGAACATTTTCGAGAGGAGACTCCGAGATTTCTTGCTTTCCTCTTCCTAGACAGGACAACGTCACCATCAGCATCGACGGGGTCTTATACCTCAAGGTCGTAGATGCCTACCAGGCCACTTCCGGCAGGGATAAGGAGTGCTTGGAAACTATACACTACACCTGTTCCCCACGTGAAGGCCTTGATAGGGACAATCGCAGTACAGTGGATGTGAATCAAGGTGATGGCAGTCGAGTCGTAATCGTCAGATTCATGGCACTCTCGGTATGGTGGAAGCTGTGGCGGCGCTGGTGCTTCTTGTTGTCTTGCTGGTTGTAATGTTGGCAATTGGCAGCAAGCCCGACAACGCCCATTGCAATTAGTACCAATAAATAACGGCTACTCCGTTGAATAGGTGGGGCAAGAGCATGCAGGCATACAGTCAGCCTGAACGGAATTTGCCAGTGAGACCTTTGTACCCTACTTCGCGACTCGTTCAGCCGTGTAGGAGGCAAAAATAACGGCCCGGAAATCAGAGCAGCCCCACCTGCGCTCTCAACAAACACAAGCTAAAGTCGCTGTCTATGACCGCACCAAGTGCTCGTAGAGTAGAGTAATTAGACATGTATTAGTAAGTATTGCCGCTTCACGAGATACCTCCTAGGTTATTTTCGTGAACTGGCGGATTATTTCAGAGCTATTGCCCCTAACCCTACACCCAGAGGCTTCCTATGGCGTGCATGACCCGACCTTTGCGGTGACGCAGCTCGCGCAGACCTCCATGCGCTCAGAGATTGGCAAGATGACTCTGGATCGTACCTTCGAAGAGCCTTCGGCATGCAGGCGTCCAAGGGTTAGGTCTCATTACGGTCCAAATTGCGGTGTCTTTGAACTCGTGCGGTGCTGGGCTCTGTGGCCGATACCTCAAATTTCATTCACTTCTTGAGGAGTGCCAGTCTCTTTCTGGAGCTTTATCGTCGACCAACTTCAGTTCCTAAGGAGCGGGACGCCATGAACCACGCCATCGTGCAGGCCGTGAATGCTGCCGCGCATTCCTGGGGTATTGAGGTGCTCCGCTACGAAATCCGTGACATCATTCCGCCGACATCCATCAAGCAGGCCTTTGTCCTGACTGGAAACCAAGATTAAGAGGGATTCGGGGACGGGCACCTGCAGTTCGGTGGCATTTTAAGGGAGCCCACGCCTGGGAATCTGCCGTGTGCTCGCCTGGTCTAGGGGAACCAGTTTCGGTTGTAACCCGAGTTTTGAGCCCCCGCACAAGGGAACCTACTTGCTGAACCGATGACTCTTGCCATGAGCCTTCAGTCCTCCTGCCTGCGTCGGTCTCAAAAAGATGCTTCTGATGATGGGAGGTGCTGAACTCTGTGACGCACTAGAGAAACCGAGTCTCAGTACCCTTGTCTTTACTGGGATGGCAGCCAACCGCTCATCAGGCCATGGAGATGGAGGCAGAAGCGGAGCGGCGACGAAGGGCCGAAGTGCTCCAGAGCGAGGGCGACCGTCAGAGTGAGGCATCTATGGTTGGGGATTTGGGGAGAGGAAGGGCAGAGCACCTCCCCCTCCCCCAACATAATATTGTGTATACACGTGTGTCACACTCACATTCAGGTACATACATATATATATATATACAGGTGTATGTATGTATGTATATATATATATGTATATATATATATATAGATGTATGTATGTATGTATGTATGTATGTATGTATGTATGTATGTATGTATGTATGCAAGTAAGCAAGCAAGTCAGTATGTATGTATGTATGTATGTATGTATGTATGTATGTATGTGTGTATGTATGTATGTATATGTGTATGATAGCAACGTACAGATCAGGAAACTATCAATTGCAGGTGAATTTGGCGGAGGGGAAGATGCAGGCGGCCATGCGCCAGGCCCGAGGTGATGCGGAAGCAATCCGGGAGCGCGCCAAGGACCGGGTTCGGCTGACCTTGGGTGATGGTTGGGAGCTTCGGAGCTTGATGGGCCGTGATTCCAAGTCTATGGGAAGCTCCGGCTTGAGCCGGCTTGAGCTCCCACAGGGCAGGCTTAGGGCTTTCGGCTTGCGTAGGGTAAAGCTTCTTGATCCCCGAGGCCACTGCAGAGGGCATCCGGATGATCAGCTCCGCTATCGCGGAATCCAGGTCACTGGGTGCCTTATAAGAAGTTCTCGGAGTGCGCAGTGAACATGGCGGAGATTAGTCCGTGCATTGTGGAAATTTGAACTGTCCTTGCACTCGGCCATGCTCGGCCTCAGCGAAAGCTTCTATAAATAGGGGGGGGGGGGGGGGGGGGNNGGGTTGGCCTTTCAAGAAGTGCCTCCTGAAAGGAAGGGAGAGCAAGCTGCTTCGCTCCGTGTCGCTGAGCAGTGGGTTTCTGCTTGGAAAGAGATGGCCAAGAAGTCCAACACCCTCATCGCAGCTTGGGTTTACTACCTAGGGGAGGGTGTTGTTGCAAGGCGTACTTCGAGGTTCCAGGGAATTACTCAGGGTAACTACAGCAATCGCAACTTACAAGCTAACAGCTAAGCTTGCGGTCATGGTTCAGCAACACTCGAGAAACAGGTGCCATAAATCAGTTGGCCACTCGAAGCTGTGTTAACGGAATTTGGATAGCTGCATGAAGCTGCAAATATACAGGGTTTGAGGCTGAAATAGATCAGGGGCCACCATGGCGTTTTTGGTACTTTGGCTCCAAGTGCGGGGGTCTGGGTCCCCGGGTGGGTGTGCCGTGTCGTGCACGGAATGCCATCTCTCAGCTATGGCATACTGGGCTTGTGGAGGTAGCCATCACGCTGTGGTCCTTGCTTTAGCCAAACTTTAGCCTTTCAGTTGGTAAGCTTTCTACAGATGAAAAGGGGCTTCTCTTCCGAACCCCTTGCTAGAAGCAAGCTTACTCACCCTTGGCATGTGAAGCAAGGTGCCTGCGAATGCCGGCGATGCCTCTGGCATGATCGCCACGGCCACTAGCATCATGAAGCAGCTTGGACCGCTTGCCGAGGACTCGCAAGCTGTAACCGATTTTCCCCCTGCAGATGGCTCCAAAAGCACCTTCGGAAAAGAGTACGTTGAGGGTGGTGACGGTGCCAAGCAGGACTGAACAGACATCTTGCGAAGGCGCAGGGGAAAAAGCAGATCGGTCGTGCACTGCAAGGGATGGTAAGGGCCAATGCAAGGAGATGAAGCCACCTTACATGAGATTTGACTTCGGTCCCCGTATTTCTCAACGATCTTCTCACCTCCAAGGTGCGGTTGCGAGGTTGGGCTTGCAGGAGCGCTAGAATGGAAAGAGACATGTAGAAGAAAACTAGCTTCGTTTGAAGCTCATAGCAGAGATAACGAACGAGAAGGAAGGATTGAGACAAACTGTTGCCAGGGGGATAGAGAGGTCGATAGCGACTTCACCCAGCAGCTGAGCACACGAACACACAAGTAGGGTGGGCCACCGCCGGTGCTACAATAGTATGTTCCATTGCCGATAGCCGACAGCACCTCCTTCGCATGAATAATGGAATATTTAAAGAAGGTTATTCTTCAACAGTGGTTCGCACCAAAGCCTGCCAAGAGAAAACGCAGCTGTACTATGCGAGTAACGCAGGAAGTCCAGGCTTCAAGAAACCAGTAGTCAACGCCCATACATGAATCTTGCGGAGAAGAAGGACGTGAACCCTGCTTTTTCACATCGAACCCACGAAAGCAGAGCCAGGCGGAACAACGGCGAGGAGCCAATGCACCAATAGATGAACATTGAATAGTATCCAAGTGAGATTGTAGACTTCGATCGCTAGACTCAAGCAACCGACTGGTAACCAATTGGGTTCCCAGTAGTTGCGTCTCGAGTCGTCGCTGCATCGTGAGTAGTGACTTACACACATCGAGGCAGCAACCTACCCTACCCTTTCTACAGTGTCAAGATCACCCTTTCCCGAATGTGTGAAGACACACCCCACAAATCCACAACCCCTTGGCAAGGCTGCCCTAAACACAGGCTATCTGAAGTGTTTCACCTCGTCCGACCACGTACCAATAACCTCGCCTGGCTTGTCCGAGAGAAAGCGCCGAACTCACAGGCACAATGCGGATTTCTTTACACAGCTACCGTCCTTCAACGTGGTCTGGTGGTACTCGCCCAGCATGAGAAACACATGGCATGGCATCTCAGCCCCCGCAAACCCAATTTCAAAGCCTATCAGCTTGCTAGGGCTCCCGACTGTACCTCAGCAGCGACCTTTGGGAGTTTGCTATTTGAACTCTGATGGCACTTTTCTATTGTAGCCCCCTTTACATCCCAAACCCAGCCCGAATCCCAAACCCCATGTCTCGAGGCAAGGAAGAGTTGGCCAAGCAGGCCAGAGAGGCCCAGGAGAAGGCAGAACCGTACCCGACGACACATTGAAGATTCTCTAGGCCACTAGACGATGTTCGCTAAACCCTGCACCCCGTGGCTGTAACGTTAAAAAAGGAGCTCGCTCTTGAAATGATGTATTGTCGACCCTGCAGATTCTTCCAAATCGTTTTTGGCAGCAAAGTCAAAAGCCTCCAATCGTCTTCACAGAAAGCCCTTAGCATTGACCCCTCGCCAAACTGATGCCGGAAACCCTTGAACCCCCCAGGCCTAAAGCCGCAAAATCCTCAACCTGCAAAGCCGACATTCCTAAGCAACCCTCAAGCCTTTAAGCCCGGAAGCACTGAAGCTTGAAGCCCTACGCCCGCTAAAGCTGAGAAGCCTTGAATTCTCAGATCGTTACAGCTCCGGAAAGCCCCCATGGCGAGAGGCCACCGAACTACTGAAGGAGCTGGCAGCCAAGGCTTCCCCACCCGACTTCTCTTCGCGCTTTTATTGGGTTTGGAAATTTGGGTTTAGGGTGTCGGGGTTTATTTTGCTTTTGTCTTTCTTGTTTTTTTTCTTTGCGCGTTAAGGGCCTGGTCTCCCTGTTTAGGAATTGGTTTGAGAGTTTCCAGGCATTCTTGGGATTTGGCTCTCTTGGTTTCTTTAAGTTTTGGGAGGTTAGATGGGTGTTAGTTGCGTAAGCGTCTTATGATGAAACAGGGGTTCAACAGAGTTTGTGTAGGGTACCATGGAGGCTGGCGGCTTCCGATAGCCGAACTAAACTTTCCACACGCTTCCGATATGTTGGTTTGGGGGTTTGTGGCCACTGTGGTGTGTTTAGGCTAAGTTTTTGGGTCAGTGTCCTCGCTTTCGGGATTTTTCGGGATTTGGGACATGGTGGCTAGTACCTAGTAGTAGCTATGGTTGTAGCCGTCTTCGACGAAGCGGCCATCGCAATACTCAGGCTGCAGTGGCATTCCTCAGGGTTTCAGTAGGACTAGACCGGGAAGATTGACCTGCTTGCCTGGCATGACCCGAACCCTGGTTCGAAGCCTGGCCATATTCCCCCCTTGTACTCGGACACATCCGATTCTCCGAATCTGTTGCAACAGACCCGCTGGTTGTCAGGTGAAGGATGCCCAGACGGCCGTTGAGGCGCTCATCGCCGCTGCGGAGCCCCTGAAGCCAGAGGCTGCCCTCCCACTTGCCATTGGTCTTGCCCTCGTTCTTGCTATCACTATCACCATAGCTATGATCACAACAGTTGCTCGTGAGTGTTGCTGTTTTCAGAACTGTTTCGCACTCGGAACGTCGTGGGCCACCTCCACTTAAGTTCGAGACTTGAGCATGTCAGGAGCCGAAGCCCAAAACTGCAGCCCCGAACCTAAAGCCCGTACTTACTGAGTTCTGTAGGAACCCACACGACAGAGATTGTATTTGAGGGCCTGTGTAAGGGTCTCAACCGCCAAGCCTTCTCTACGAATCTGAAATGCAAAGCTCCCCAGGAGCTTATAGGCTTCCACGAAAGCGCGTGCAAAGCCTTAGTTGCAGGCCGAGCTCAAGTTGGAGGTAGTCAACAAGGTGGTCTCGTCCTCGGAAAACAGAGCAGTGGATGCGGGGAAATGGGAGACATACGGACTTCACAGTTTAAGGTAAAGGGTTCAGACTGCTTGAGCATGTGTGTGTATATATATATATATTCTCACTTATGTAATATGTACATACATTCATGCACATACATGCACAGATATGCAGATACATACATGCATACATACATCTTCTTCGCAGAGATGCGCACACACACACACACGTGTGGTATGTGTATAAATACATACATACATACATACATACATACATACATACATGTATATATATATATACACACATACACATGCACACATGCACCGGTTGTCGTGAATCATTCTAAACATTAACATGCTTGCACACCAACGTGCATACATGCATGTACGCACGTATGTATGGATGGATGTATGTATGGATGGATGGATGGATGGATCGATGCACGGATGCGAGCACATTTGCATTCACTTGCGTTTGTGGGCTGTCTGGATTTTCACGCGAGGGTTTAGGGGAGGCGACGGAGGCCGAGGAAGAGTGAGCGAGCGTCGTCTCCGGCTGTCAGGACGGCAAGATAACTTTAGAGCAGCTCAGCCGACCTGGCTTCGGCTGCACCCTGCGTCGGACTGGGCTGAAACGGCCTTGCCCTCGCAGTGCCGAGGCATATCTATGCTGCGGTTTCATCGTGAAGGGAACTACCGTGAAAATGCGATGTGGAAAGGCATCCGCCGCCAACTTCAAGCGCAATGCGACATTGGGAGATGCCGCGGCACCTGCGGTCGCTCGACTTGCCCTGGTGCAGAGATCACCAGTCGTTGTGGCATGACATCTTCGTGAAGCCATGGATGCCAGCTTCTGCCTTCATGCAAGGTTATGCCACTGGTTGGGACATGCAGGTTTTGAGTCCTGCCAGTGAAAGCTTTACTCAATTGCTTCAGGAAAGCCATAAAACGAAAAGGGATCTTACCGCTGTATTGCATTTGCTGCATCACGTGTGTGTGCGCGCCGCAGACGGGTTCTTTTCACGTTGCTGTGCACGGCACTGTCGGCTTTGGCTTGCAGCTGGAGAATCAAGGGCTCGAGGTTTAGGTCCGCCTGGCTCGGCACCCAGGATTCCATGCGGTGAGAGCAGAGCCCTCCAAAACCGGAAGCTCCAGGCGGCCATGGCAACGTACATCAACTATGGCGAGGGCGAGGCCAGGGCTCTCGGGCTCTCAGGCGGCAACATGCGGAGGGGCGGAGCTGTGCCAGGATGATGCCATCGTGCAGGGAGCGGAGTGGCTCATGTGGGCCCTGGCATGGGTTTTGCTGCATGCAGCAAGCGCCTCCTCTAGCGTTCGAGACTTGCAGCTGAAGCTTTGCAGGGTGCGGTGGGTCTGAGCTTGTATAGGTTGGCAGTCCGCATGCTTTTAAAGCATGCATGAAGAGAGTGAATCGTCCGACTGCGTGTCTGAGCGCACAGTTGGTCGGTGCAAGGACGTGATGGCCGAAGAAACGTCTAAAAGAGGGAAGCTCTGGGAACTCTGTCCTTCTGCAGGGTCAGCGATGACATGCAGTTTCTGTGCATTGCCCTAAAGATGTGGCCCCACGAACACTCAGCTGGGGACAGCAGAAAGAGGCTTTCCAACAGCACCGGCGCCCTGAAGACAGCCTCGAGCCACAGAAAGCAAATCTTCTCTTTGCCAGGAGGCTTCTGCAGCTGCAGCAGGGGATGGATGCGGAAAAGGCCTTCACCGACAAGTTCAGGAAGGAGTTTCAGGCACCGGCACCTGTCGAGCGCCTTCGTCTTCGCACTCTGTTTTTGCCAAGCTTCCAGGCGGTGCAGGACGCGCCAAGGTACGACATTGCCCCTGTGTTCGATTTGTTCGTCGACTACAGCAAGGATTGCTGCTACCAAGACTCGTGTCTGCACTGGACAAGCCTTGCTGTAATCCCTGGCGAGAACCTTTTCACGGCCATCCCAGAGAACAAGCCTGAAGAGCGGCTGAAGGAGATCGAGGCACCTGCCAAGCTTCAAAGCCATCTAGCTCGGGTGTAAATCCAAGCTTGCCGCTGCCAACCGCTAACGCCGATTTTTGTGACGCCAAGATGCTCTGTGTGCGGACAGTAATGTCGCTTCGAAGATGTACCTGCCTGCCATCGCAAATCCACTTGTTTTGCGTGTCATCCATGCCGCCACTGCTGCCAGAGCTTCTTCGCGCTGATTCTCAGTATGCTGTCCTACTTCGAGGTGCGCTGAAATGTGGAGTTGTGACTCCCAGTGTCCGAGTGCCCGTATCCACAGGACAGTGAACATTTGGACAAGTCAACAACAAGACTCTGCGAATTATTGAGCGCGGACACAGAGCAGTCGCCGGCTCAGCACCAGGCTTGAGGCATGCGGTTTGCTTTATTAGGGTTGCGCTGCCGCAGTGAGAAAGGCCAACAAAGAGACCCAGTGGAACCCTTGCAGTGCAAGGGTAAAAGAACTGTTCTGTTTCCGCCTTCCAGGCAGCCCGAGCTGCGACTCAGACTGCTGATGATGCTGTACAACACCTTCAGCCCTCCTCTCCAGTCCGGAACTTAAGTCAGGCATCAGAAGCTTTATCGCCGATCGGCTCTTTTGGAAGTCAGACCAGACATTTCGTTCCTGCGAAGGCAGCGGTACAGGATCTTCAAGCGCCCTGGTGGCATTGCAGTTTCGTTGCAGACCTCCGGACTTCAGCGGCACGATGTTCGAAAGAATTCGAAAGAGATTCGTTGGATGACCTGAGGTATGCCTTGGACTACGCAGCAGCGGCTGACATGTTCGACCAGGCCATGCCCCCGGCCATTCCGGGATTCCCAGAACTCTCCGTCTCCGATGGCCTGTTCTAGTTTTCAGACGCTTTCCTCAGAGTTTCTCCAGAAGCCGAGCTGCAAGAGATCGGACCTGCAGAGGTTTTGCCCTACCTCGACTACCTTGACTCGTGGATGGTCCGTCTACCCAATTGAACTGTGGAGTCGGTATTCTGCTCACCTCTTTGGCGGCCCAGGCCGACTGGGAGTCGTACCTCAAGATCGACGAGAAGCGAGCATTGTATGCCGACATCTCTAGACACATGAGGCCACACTGTTTGGTCACGTAGGCCCCCGGAACCCGATTGAAGTTAAGCTTTGACCTCTTGCCAGGGGCTACGGCAAGAAGTCCGAGGCCTTCCAGTACCTGAAGCAGCCAGATCCTCAGGGCATCGGAGTCGGGCAAAAAAAATCCACGGGAGACTGGGCCTGCCTAAGGCCCCCGAATGTAGACTGAGACCCTCAGCAAGTCCCATCAGTGTTTGTTCTGTGGCCCCGCTAGGTACCATGGCCTCTTCCAGGGCGCAGCTTCGGACGCCATGACCAAGCCAGAGGCCAGAGTCAGCCTCAATTGCTCTTACATGGACCTCTTAGTGGGACATAGGAGACATGCGGGAACTTTCCGGTGCTTAGCGGGGTTGCGAGGTGCAGTACTCGTAGCACATCGGAGCCGGGTCGTGCGCGGATGGATCCTAGTCGACATGGCCCGCTCGCGAGAAGGCACAGCTCGAGTGCCCTGCAGGCATCTTTTCGTGCTCGGGTTTCGCTTCGTCTGGCGGTCCTCTCTGCATGCTGGCTGGCGTGCGCAAGATGCCTCCCCGACTGGATATCGGAAGCGGCCAAGTCCACATCACCGAACTGGTTCCACCTGGAACCCGGTCCCCAAAAAGCTCGCACAGTGTGTCTAGCAGCATGACAAAGCAGATGGACGCCGTGATTTCGGCATCGACGTGTGTCGACACTGTCTGGGCATGCCTCCGATGTTGTTTCAACTCAGTGCTCGTTTCTGGCAGGTCGTTGAGCAGACGATCCAGCTGATCAAGGATGAACTGTCCCGTCACGGATCCCGTCAGAAGCGCTTCGAGCGGAATTCCCTCCTTGCCGCAGGATGCAGTGATGCTCCCAGCGGTGATTCAGTTCGACGACGTTTTGATGCTGGACACGGTCAAGGCCAGCTGGCAGCTTGCGGAGGCTGCCGTGAACTCCTGCGCATGCGAGGCTTTGAAAAGCACCCCTCAGGGAAACCTTGTGACCCTCTGTGAAATCTTCCTGCCCGGGGCTCGAGGGGCGGCTCTCACAGATGATGCGTCGCGCGCTGCCCATGTTGCCTAAGGTCTGGTTCGGTGGATGACCTGAAGGACATGCATAGAGCTGCAGTTGCCACGGGTGCTAGAGTCATTCTCGTTGAAGGGCCTTCCACACGCTCCTGCCGGGATGTTTTCAGATTTTCTGTTTCGAGTCTGCTGTTTGGCTTCTTGCTGCGAGCAATCCCAAACGGCACTGCCTGATGTCAGAGCAGGACTTCCACAAGAAGAACGAGAAGCTCTTTGACGAGCATTCTCTAAACTTTCAGGTGGATCACGATGCATTTCTTGATTCACCGTCCTTTGCAGAGAGTTTGTGAGAACACGCCTTGCAAATTCGTTCCTTTCTTGACGGTATGAGCATGCTTGGGCTAGGGCAGGCTGGATGAACGACACGCATTTCTCGCCAGGAGGCGATGTCCAAAATTAGACTTCTGACCTTGGCCACCATGGCTCGGGGACAGTCCGTGCCCCGTGCATTAGCTCAGATGCGCCGGTGCACCTTCGAAGATGTTTTTCAGGTCGGAACTCCCTTTAGATGACATCGCCAAGCGCATCCAGGACCCTTCGACTTCCTGTTTTGTAAGTGCCCCTTGCTGTTTTCACGTTGCAGGAAAGCCCCACCGCCGTGGAGCCGTGGGTCGTTCGGGCGATCTCCGAGGGCGTCATCGATGGGCGCATTGACCAGCTGAACCGGAAGGCCGCGGCGGCCGCAACGCCGTCCGAGTTCTTGCATGTAGCGCTCCAGCAGAGCCTTGCATGGGAAGGTGCTGGTGAAATCCGCCTTCTTGCGCAAGTTCGAGAAGGAGGTCGTCGAACACGGCACACTGATGTCTCGTGGTTTCTACCGGATGCACCTTCTGAAGGAGTGGAACTTCCTGGATTCCAAGCCGTGGCCACGGTCTTGCTTGCGTTTTCTCTCCGGTGAAAGTGCGCTTTGCAGGCTCTCACATTGGATCGAGAACTTGGAGCAGGTGATCAAGTTCCTGGGTGAACAGAAGAACAAGAGCGAGGCCAGGCTTCCCCCGACGACGCGTCCCCTCCGCCCCCCTACTTCCATGTCCGAGAGGCTCTCAATGCCTAAGCCTGCCGCACAGCCGGAGAAGCGCGCGGAGACCTCGGACGAGGGGCTCTGAGGATCCGAGGGAGCTCAGAAGCTGGGGTGATGCTACTAACCGCTAGTAGGGCGGAACCGCGTGTGTCAGGTGCTCAAACGAGCGCCACCTCGCGCCACCTTGGCGGACACGTTTCCTGACCCCTCCGGGCAACCCTCACCTTCGGGCAGACGAGACCGGACATTTGCCTCCCTAGAGGTCATTTTTGTCGTGACTGTCCCTCCGGCAATCAGCAGACAAAAGCATTTGTCAAGGGTGAATGCGATGTCAGACTCGTTTTGATGCCCGAAGCATTGTGTACAAATTGCCATGCAGGCCTTCGTGCAATCTGTAGAGGGTGTAAGCGCTTGCGACACGGCTCAGGCGGAATGCCAGCTTAGCAAAATGTGACTGCATTGCCTTTGTTGGGATGCTTGGATGCTAGGGACTTCTGGCCTGCGGAGAGACGCTTAGTTCTCATGCAGGAGGCAGAAGATGCACTCGACCCCCTCCTGAGATGCCTTGCTGGCATGTTGAAGAATGACGGCGGGGACTGCCGCCATGTTTACGCTAGTCCGCTAGTCTTGATCCATGTCCAGGCTGCAAGGTGCTTCAGCCTGGACCTTGGCAGTTGGCAGTTGCAGCAGTTGCATGGAGGGACAAAGTGATCATCACCCATGTTGAGTACATGCGAGAAGTGGCATCAGTGTTTTGAAGAATTCAACATTGACAGCCATTGGGACCATCGACGGTATTGGACTTACATGTTAGCAAGCAAAACTGGCAACTGCCTGAGAGGCTGCAATGGTTTGGGGCATAGCTCCGAAAAATTGAGTCAATGGATCCAGTCTCGGATAGTAAAGTTGAGCGGGATCCTTCACCCAAAGTAGCACCTCAACGATCCTGAGCTCTTGTCTCGCGACATGGATCATGTGAGGAAGCATCGATAATGCCAATTCCCTCGTACCGCGAACTTGTAAGTGAACTTTGAACTGCGATGGACACCATGACAACCCTCTTGGAGTGGACAGCTTGGTCACACTGAGAGGTTGCAGCTGGCCATTTCCAAGCCCCGAGCTGCGCAGCTTTTTGCAGGACGACTGCATCAGGCCGACCCCTTGCGGAAGCACGGTCTTTCTGCTGTGTGTGTTTCAGGGGTTGCTTTGTGTCTTGGTTGGAGTTGACAGGAGGTACTGTAACTACTTACAAGGCGCATAGAACACCTTGAGGAAGGTCCTACGTTGAAGCTCTTCAGAGACGAGAGTTTCGGCTTGAGGCCCTGGCCCGGCGACTGCCGGTGGTTTTGGAAAAGGCGCCGGCCGCTCTGGTGCTCCCCTGGCCCAGGGCTTACAGGTTTTGGTTAGTCGGGGTTTCGGGCGTTTAGGGTTTCGGGTGTTAGGGCTTTGGGTTTTTGGGTTTGGGGTTTAGGTTTCGGGGTTGCGGTTTATGAGTTGTTGGATTTGGGTGTGGGGTTTCCCGATGTTCAGAGCTTTGGGGGTCTGGGTTTAGAGCTACCCCTCTGGCTCTCTCGCTCACTGTATCTCTCGCTCCCTCTCCCTCCCTCTCTCTCCCTACCTATCCCTATACACTCACACGTGCATGCACACATGTCTGTACATATGTATACATATGTATATACACATACATAGGTGTGTTCTTTCATATGTATGCATATATATATATATATCTTTATTTATACATATATATATATATGTATGTATGTATGTATATGTGCTTGGTATGTATGTGTGTATATTTACGGACGTATGCATACATATATGTGTGTGTATATATATATATATATGTATATGTATATGTGTATGTACACATATGTATACAGGTATATGTCTGTTGGTGTGTAAGTTCAATATCGCAAGCAAGAGTGCTGGTAGCTGTATCTGTTGGCTGTGGAGTTTCGGAGCTTCTCGGTCTTCTGGAACTCCTTTCGCGATATTTCCCGTGGTTTTGGCGAGGAGGGAGATACAACCCTGAAGTCTCTACCCGAACTGCGAACCCCAAATAATGGTGTCAGAGTCTTGAGGCTGGAGTACTACGCAGAGCACGGCCTTGTGGATCACGGCAACGTCGCCGTTTGGGAGCATGCCGAGCCCTTGGGCTCCAGTTGCAGCGAGACGGCCGTTTTTTAGGCCGCGACGGGGAATGGAAAGCTCACTCACTAAGTTGGTTACTCTTGCGAGAGCTTGAATCAGCAAGGCTGGCAAGGCGCTCCAGGCGTCTTTCATGTCGGATGACGAGGTGAGGCTGGTGTTGCTGCGTCCAAAGCCGATGTTTTCTATCGGGTTGCGCAGGAGGCCCGGCTCTTTCAGATCCAGGACAACACAGGGCTGCACCGTGCTGCGATGAGTCCGTTTCGGATGCCAGGCCTTTCTGTGTCAAGAGCCTAGACGAGCCTGACGCAGTGACGGCAGTGCAGATTCCGCGCTGCCGGGATGAGATTCGACTATTGGAGCACTTGATTGCAGTGGCCGAAGGAGCGCGTTCCGCTTTGGGTGTCCGAATGCCTCCCCATGGTATCCAGGCAGTCGGTGCACACTTCTTTTGACTGCAAACTGGCATCAAGCCCTTCAGGCCTTCGAGTGCTATTGTACCCTTGGCTGCAATGGAGGTGGAGGCACAGGAGGGCAGACCTGCGCTTTTGAGCCTGTGACATGTTGGTCTTGGGAGCCACAGGGAGAGTAAGCCGGGGCCACCAAGCTCAAGGCTTCTGATGTTGTTCATGTTACACCCGCAGAAGGATATGACTTCAATCTTCAAAGCCGCAGCTGCTGGGGGATAAGAGCCCGACAACCAGAACCCATCAGTACATCACCTGACGACTTTATTTGTGTAGCTGGGTTCAGACTCCGAAAGGGAAGCATGCGCAAGAGCGCCTCCCATGGCGGGCTTCCGCGGGATCCAAAGCGCGATCCAAAGCAGCGCCGGGCCCTTCTGCGACACATCGACTTCGTCAAAGCAGGCCCCTTATCTCTACTCTCTTGCAGCCGTTCGGCGTGTTGAGTTCTGAATCTGAACGCAGGCTTTCCGGAGATCGTGTGCTTCGAGCAAACGGGTCACCGTCTCCGAGCCGAGGATCGACACGGGCAGCTGTCTTCTGCCCTGCAGAGGGGAGATGCCGAAAGTGTGCAGAAGCTTTGTGCCGTGGCGCTCTCGGATCCGGCCCTGCAAAGCACGGAGCTAGTCTGCACCTGCAAGAAGCTGCTGCGGCACCTCCTACACTTTCGGAAGCTCCTGAAGGATGGCCGTTCCTTCCTGCAGGGGATTCCCTGGGACTATCCGGCGGAGCAAGTTGACATCAACCTCGGTTTGCTGCGGAACTCGCAGTGGGGTCCCGGAGTCTGGGACGAGGACCTCGTGGCCCGGGCCTCATAAAATCAGCCACAACGCGACAAGAGCCGGTGCTGTCGCTAGCTATACCAACGATTTCGGATTCCACGTTTGGTGGATTGTTGAACGGGGGGGAAACAGAAGCGACAGGCACAGGAGGCATGTCAGCAAGCACTCGTAAGCTAACCGCATTTTTTGCCGGGTGGGATGTCTGTGAGGGTTCAGCGATCGGATCAGATCTGAAATCGTTTGGAGTCTTTAGGGTTCAGGGCTCGGGATTGGGGGTTCAGGGTCTTTGGGGTTTAGGGCTTAGGGTTTGGGTTGAGGGCTCAGCATATTGGGGCTGTTCAGGTTCAGGGATTAAAGGTTCTGGGGTATATCCGAGGGCTCGCTCGGGGGTGGAGGCCTTGCTGTTTGGAGTGTCGGCGCTCGAAATAAAGGTTTAAAGCTTTCATGTTGATGCGAAAATTTCAGGGTCTGTGTCCACGGTTATTGGTGGAGTGTTGGAGTCAGAGGTTGAGGCTGCGGCTGTGTTTCTCGTTTTTTATGTTTCGGGAGCTTTACGGTTTGGATGCGGGATCTGGTGGCGCTCCGCCTTTGAGGGTCAGGGGGTCTTAACCAGTTGTCCAATTGGCTTTCTGGAATTTGTTGGGTTGTGGGTTGGGTGGATCGGTTTGGAGACGGGATCAGGCGAATAGGTCTTTGAATAGGGTGGGCAGGTGTACTGAAAGGGTGCTTGCAACCTCAGTCATTTCACCCTTCACTGGAGGGGTGACTGGGGAATTTTGCAGGATTTCAGGAATCCGGATCTTATTTACAGGCCCGACTTTCTAGAATTGCAACCCGAATGCCCACCTTGCTAGCATGGGGAAGTCAAGCCGAGTCAAGCCAAGTCTGCAAGACGAAACCGGTCAAAGCTTCAGAGAGCTTTAGTTCTACGTTGGAGGTTTGGGCCTACTGTAGGGGCCCTCAACTTACACAAGTAGAGGCTCATTCAAGGATGAGGTGATTCCATGACTGTTGGCATTCGCTCAAATAAATAAAGGACAGTTCGAGGGTTCCGACACAGCTCCCGAACCCGTGCAGTTTAGACAGCGTCACAAAGGCCGACAACTGCATGCACAAAACGATTCACAACAACAAGCTCCTGCACGGCGTGGTGCATGTCTGGGTCAGATGTGAAACAGTTGCTCAGTTTACAGCATTATCTACCAATCGCGTGAGAGGTCTTTTAAGCGCGATTAGAATCCGTCTGCAAATACAATCGCAATTGAACTTCCAGGATGCCCAAACCCTACGATGCAGCAGCGGCAGCAGCAATAGCAGAAGTTGTAAGGAGAGGAGTGGTAGTAGTAGCAGCAGGAGTAGCAGTAGCCGTAGCCGTGTAGCCGTAGCCGTAGCCGTAGCCG